>JAKGSA010000720.1:0-32566 GCA_033558755.1 Philaethria dido
ATAATAATACTTGTAAATCGCACCAACTTCTTTGTTAAAATAATTATTGAGATGATTGATTATAACGTTAAATAAGTTACTGATGTTTACATCACATCTTGTTCTTGGGCATTGTTGTCAATCTATTTAGCCAAGATCCAACGATGTTTGCCCTCCTACTGCAACCGTCTTTTATAAATAATAATTCATTAATGAAGAAAAATGGGACAGACTTGCGTAATATGCTATTTAATTTTTGAACGCGGTTATAAAAATTATTTTGTAAAGACACTTTCATAAGTATTAAAATAAAATTATAACAGGTTGAAAGTCATTTTTTTTTTATTTTTAGCAATTAAAGAAAGGATGACAAAATATACATTACGTAAATATATAATATTAAATATAGTTAGTCAAACAAAAAGGGAATCTGTAGAGAGCATCTTTGCGAATCTAAGTTGTGTCAAGTCATATCATCCATGATAATATTGTTCCTAGATCTTTGCTCTGTTAAGAAGTCTGTGAAGATAAATCATGGAGGTCAAATAATATTGAAAGTAAATATGAATGTGAATACTTTATATACTAAATATACAAATTGAACCATGCTATTTTATTAAAAACAAGTTACACTGCTTTTAAGTGATTATTTACATTAAATTAGGTAGGACGAAGTAATTAAATATAAATATCTAAGACCGGCCACTTAAATTGAATTTTCGTTGCTCATAGGTCAAGTACAAATAAAAAAAACATGATGTCTTTAAAAAAATGCAATTCTTATTCTACTCTATTATAAATTGGAATTTATACGAGATTTTTCTTCTTATGTATAAAGTTTTTTTCTTTTCTAATGTCTTATTCATGCTGGATAGAGAGTATAATACTACTAAGAGAATAATGATACTTATTTTCGTTCGAAACCAATTATGGAGTTAAGGTTGTAGGAAATTAACTTTGTTATAGGTATATAATAATATATTTATAAAGAATAATATATAAATCTTCTAGGCTTATACAAAGCATTTGAAGATATATTTTATTCTATAATAAAAGATACCTGTTACCAGAAAAAATATATAAATTTAACACACCTGGTTAAAAACACCGCGACAGGATGAATAACTTTCGCCTTTTACATACGGAGGTAGAGTGGCAGTGGAGCTGATACTCCTAAGAAAATTTTGAAGCGCTTCATATTCCTCTTGACTTTTAACTTCTTTGTTGACCACTTTTGGCTTCCGTCCCTTCGCCAACATAATTTCATGGGCGCCATCGCTGTGAAATATTTTATATATTTAATAAAATAAAATTTAACTATTTTTTAGCTTCACGCTGTATCCCGCATATAGGGTAGGCAGAGGGAACCTAAGAATCTAGTATTAGGTCACTCCGTTACTCACTTTCCGCCGATTTGAGGAGGTGCGTGCTGAGTGGCGGAGCTCAACGCCGCGCTTTGCCTTGTTAACAAACCCAGGAGATGAAAATACCACATATCTTGGAGTGGGAAACGAACCCACAACCTGTCGCGCTTACAGTCGCACGCTTGTGCCTCTGCGTCACGACCGACAGGCGTTATTATAACTTAAAAAATAAAAGGCTACTCTCTAGAATAACATCGGCCAAACTTAGGCATCATTTACGTTGAATCTATTTTATTTCTTAATAAAAATAAAATATAGAAGAGAACTATATTTTAAAGGTGTCTATCTATTTATGAAAATATAATAACAATATACTTAATCGTTAGTGGCGAATATTCTGTGCAATTTTAATTTATATTAGTTAATACTTGTAACTGTTTAAATACAGGAAGTTAAACGGCTCTACTATTTGGCCACATAACATAACAGATTTAGGAGTTTTTTTAATAAAAGATATTTTCATATCTCCTCGTAATTAATGGAACACGAATCTGGTATACAAACGCTCTGTCCGACACATTTATTTACGTTTTGGGTGGTAGAACTCACGACCGAGCTTTACCTTCTAAGGATATGGAAATAAAAATAATTCAAATAATAATTTCCCCAGACAAGGATTTCATAATGTATAGTCAATGTCAACTGCGTCAATTGCGTCAAGATCACGTTTACTTTAAATATATCAAAATCAATTTCTTTCAGAGCTATTTTTAAGTGGATATTTAGTGTTACTTACTTCGTACTATCTTTATATAAGTAGTAGAGATAAATCTTTACATATTATAAGATAGAGTCACCTTCGCTGTCTGTACGACTAGATTTGTCAAACTACGCAACGGATTTCAATGTGGTTTTCAATAATAAATAAAGTTATTTGTAATGAAAAATTAAATGTATGATTTGTTTATTAATAAGCAATATCATCCGAGCGGAGCCGGGCCATGTCGCTAGTTTAAAAATAAATTAGTTTGCATATTATTAGAATTTTTTTTAGGGCGGGGCCTTCTTAAATCATAAAGCTTTCTAGCTAGCTAAGAAGCTTCTTAGCTAGTTTAGAGCGCTATTTTATATTTACAGCGAATTGTAATGTACAGTAAAAATTCTTTACAATAATAAATATAGTTACTGAACCTCGATTTTCTTCTTTTTCTTCACATTCTCGTGAGAAGAAAATAAAAAGATTTACTATTTTCTGCCATTAAGGATAGTAGCTACATAAGTATACACGTGAATACCTAACAGAGCAGTATTTTTGTTGTATTATTAATATAACATAAATACTGCTCTACTGATACTTGGTTGATAACTTATAAAAGCTTTTTGTTTGTGTACAGTTGTGTGTATATGCGTCGTCGTGTGTCAAAAATTCCAACGGAAGATATTTGTATCTACTCATATATCATTACTTTTAGGCACATCTATTTAATTTTTTTAGTCTGAGGGGTATCTTACCAATACTTTGAAGAACATAATCATATAAATATAAGCTTGGACCCTGCCAAGTGATATAATTGACGGATGAATAAAATAAGCATTATATCATGTATGTGAATTGTTTTATCGTTGTAAAGACTATAAATAGTATTTATTTAATTTTAGATCAATATGACACACGACGACGTAACAACCATCATCGCAATAACAACACTTAATAATATACAATGAGCAGAAAGTGGTCTACTGTTCTCTCTGCTTAATCTGATAAATATCAAAGTTGTCAGAACATGAAAAAAATAACAATGAACCGTTTTAGGACTGATGCAAAATTATATTAACTAGCTCCAATGGCGTATAGGAAGTACCTACATTTCCTTGGCAACGTATATGTTACTTTATCCAAAAGTGTAAGTGTGTATCGTAGTGTGAAAAATATTTATTTTACATTTTTTATGGAAAAGACAAGGTAAACGAGCGTTCGGGTCGCTTGATGGTAAGTGATCACCGCCGTCCGTGTAACACCAGAGTAACTACAGGGGCATTGCCGGCCTTTAAGGTGGCGATAGACGCGGTTTTTGAAGGTAACCATGTCGTATGGACCTGGAAATATTATTGGCCAGGGAGGCCATTCCACAATTCAGTGGTACGTGGAAGGAAGTTCATAAGAAACTAATATATTTCTGAATTATAATTATAAAGGACAATAGTTTTCCTCAATTTTCCATGTACACTATATGTATGAAGGTACGAGTATGCCAATTTTCATATTCTTCTGTCGACTCTGTCCGCCTAATATTCATAAAAAGTGATCAAAGCTTTTGCTTTACATATAAATATAAGCTTATTATTAAACTTTAAAGAAATAAACAATAATATAAGAAAAGTTAAACATTTTTAAAAGTACAAGTAGTTGTTATATATTATTATATTCGTATAGACATCGAAAATGATACCAATTCATAAATATGAGTTAATAAATTATCATAATTTATAATCAGGTTTGTTTTGCGCTTATGTAGTTCTGGAGAAGTATCAAAGCTAATCAAAGTTCTCTTATACAGGCATTCCTTGAAACGTTGGTGATTAACTAAAACAAGTAATACTTTGTACTTATACCTAGATACGGCGTCCTTGTTTCTAATGACCTGTTATTTGTTTACCTCGTTAGCATTTGGTTTGCTATATACTAGCTTATCTTTTCATAAGTTTAAATGTAGATTGTGTTTTTAGATTTTGAATTAATATAGATTTTGATCTAATAAAAAATACTATGATATGTTATTTATGTTATATATTTAAATTGATAATTAAGACTGGAGACGTTAAAATTGGCTAGAACTTACAGTTAGTAAAGCAGTATAACCGATCACTTTTCTAGATTAAACTTCATCTATTTTGTTTTTAGTTTCCTTAACGTAACTAAAATACCAGACTAAGCTAAGCTAAGAAACATATTACATTATTAACTATGATATTGTTATATAATGGGAAATTTAAATATTATCAGTAATAAAACAACAAATAGATTGTATTTATACAGATTTCGCTAAAGCGTTTGACGTTGTTGATCACAATATATTATTGAGTAAACTCAAGAGCTATGGAATCAATAATAATCTTATTAGATGGCTAAAAACTTATTTGATAGATCGGGAAATGAATGTAGTTATTGGGGGCTATCAATCACGTACGTTTACAGCGACTTCAGGTGTTCCACAGGGCTCCATTCTTGGTCCGATATTATTTGGGATCTTTATAAACGATATACATGAGTGTTTCAAATATTGCCGATTTCAATTATATGCTGATGATCTTAAAATTTATAAAAAAGTAGAAAATATCAACGACCCGGTAAACATACAAAAAGATTTAGATAAACTTTCGGAATGGGGTGATCATAATAATTTGAAATTAAACCATTTAAAATGTTATGTTATAACATTTAGCAGGAAACTAAGTAATATAAACTTTGATTACAGTATTAATGGGAATGTTTTACAAAAAGTGAATCAAATTCGCGATCTTGGTGTTATACTAGATAACAAATTAAGTTTTATACCGCATTTAGATGATATAATTAGTAAAGCATTAAAATTATTAGGTTTTATCATGAGAACTACAAAAGAATTTAAAAAATCATCAACAAAAATAGTGCTGCTTAATTCAATTATACGTAGCAGACTGGAGTATTGTACTGTTGCATGGAATCCTCAATATCAAACACATAGAGATAGGATAGAAAGAACACAAAAGAAATTTTTACGGCAATTAGCTTACAGAGACAATGTGCTACAAAAAAACAAAAACTATAATGATCGCCTAAAATACTATAAATGTCTGTCTCTATCTAATCGTAGAAATTTGTTAGATCTTTGTTTTTTACATAAAATTATAAATGCACAAATCAATAGCTCAAATTTGATAAGTAGAGTAGGATTGACGGTACCAAGATGTAATATTAGACATCACCGTAAAAAGAAACAAATTTTTAAACAGCGATTTGCTAGGACTAACCTAGGCAAGAACGCCCCAATAAATAGAATAATTATTAGTTATAACACTATATGTAATAAAGGAGACATAGATATTTTCCGACAGTCTGCTTTGTCTTTCAAAAATGAAGTAAAGAAAACTTTTACTGTTTAATTTTAATTATACTTTAATTTTCAATTATATATATTTTTTGTGTGTGCTTAATGTTAAGGTAATTTTTTTTGTCATTATCTCTGTATTTTATTTTATTTTTTCAGTTTTGTTGTTTATTTTTTCTTTTTATTTTTATATTTTTGGTTTTGTTGTTTAATTATTGTATGTGAGTTTCGAATTAGAACTGTACTGTTTTGTTTCTTTTTTTAATAGTTTTATATAACTGTATTAAGCATGTCATGTTAGCCTGTAAGTGAGGTATACAATAATTGTAATATTGTATACAGCGTTGGCTTCCTAAATAAATAAATAAATAAATAAATAAATAAAATAAGTTATAATTTAACTTACCTTTGTATTTTTATTATTTTTAAACGGTTATGAAAGTAAAAAGCAAATCCGAATATCACAAACATTTTATTAAATGTTATACTTTATGAAAACAAAAGAAAGTGCCCTACGTCCTTTCCGACAGGAGTAGTTACAAGACTGACTTCGGTGACTCTTATCAAAATAACCTTTAACCTTCACTCCCTTGATATACATTGTATTTTATCTAAATTTAACACATAATACTAGGTACATCATATTTTCTCACGTGTAGATATTGTCTTAGAACGTTTACTATGGCTACCCTTGTAAAGACTTATTATATGTCACGTCAACTTTGATTGAATTGAGACAGTAGTAGTTAAGAATTTGGTGAATTTTAAAATACATAATTACATTTTTTAAAACTATTACATATAGCTATAGATGAACATAATATGTATGATAGAACTTTTTTATCTTTATAATCGAACCACCTCCATCGTGGCTTTCGATACCATGTGACATTGGCGACGACATCAGTGCTCAACAGGTACGCCATTCCAAAGCCATTAACTATCATATTATGTAATTGAATTTGCATGTCAAGAAATTTTGCAAACCTGCATTCTATAATAATTTGCTAAGTTTCTATTTTATTTGTATGCAGAATAATTTTATATACATATAAAAGTGTTTATGTTTGCTTTAAGCATTTGATTATTACTATTCTTTACTTGGCTAGCTAATAAGTCCATCAGTGCTAGCTTTCGCACATACACCATTAAAGGTGAAAAACTTATTGAAGTAATGGTTTTAAACATATATGTTTTATATTTTAATTGGAATTTATAATGCGGGTATAGTAAAATATTTCGCTAAAAATTTACTTATTTTGTATTTAGTAAATATTTTTGCACAATTACTTCGTGACCCACCTATGGTATGAATGGTCTGACCGACTTATCGTTCGTTGACTCACTTTCGAACTATAGCTAGCGTTCCTAGCTGGTAGGATGAAATAAACGATAAAATATCATATTGTTTACCCGGTTTTGTCATATGTATATAACCAATAAGGTTCCTGCCCACTTTTACAATATATGAAGTATTGTAAAAGTGGTCAGATCTTTTAGGCATGATAAAGTGGCTTTGGAAAATTGCTTGTTATAAATGAATAATCATAAGAAGAGACATAAATATATAAGAAGAAAATATTTGTAAAATATTAGCGTAAAAAAATTTAAATTGGCGGAATACATTTGCAGTGACATCGAGCTATAACTGAATCAAAATATGTAATAAGTTCAGGCATAATATGTTAAATAACAAATACCGTTTCCGTTTACATACGTTATTTGTATTGATAAAATCTTGAAGTAGTTCCTATATAAATTGGTAGATGGCGTTCATCTATATTACTAAAATAAATTAAAAATGGTATGTGATCTCTACAAAATACTATTTTTTCGAATGCATATATGATTTTTAAAATATGTTTCTGAATTCTATAGGTTTGTCTACTTGTTGATAAACACTCCTTTGGAACTACTGGATAGATTTGAATGAAACGTTTTTGTTGCAAGTCTATTAGGTCAGAGCGAGATATGATATAATTTATCTTACAATCTGGAATATCTGATATAAAACCATAATATACCAACTTCCGTAAGGAGGCCATCGTGGCACAATGGTAGCGCGTCCAACTGTAAATGCTATTGGCTATGAGTTCAATTCCCACTCGAGATATTATCATATTTAAATTATTTTCATATATTCGTGTCATTCAAAACAACATTGCGCGCGTTTCTCGATGTCGAGCGGAAAACGGAGAACCGAATATTATGAGTGTCAAAAATTAAAGATCTAGAACATCTGACGAAGTACCATAATAGTTAAGCTGAACTACAAGATGTAAGGGAATACAATGTCTTAGAAAAAGTTGCTTAGCATAATGAGCATCTCCATTGACATATAATAATTATAGATCTGGAAAAATTGATCAAGAACCATAATATATCAACTAAAATATGAGAAATAAGTAAAATAAAGCTTATTGGTAAAAGTGATCAGTGTAGGGTGGACAGTTTTCTATTTTAAGTTAAAATCATTGGAAATTAAACGACATGGTCTTGAGTTCGATCCTGTTGGGTATGTTTATTTTTAAACTGTATTCATTCCCGGCGCAGGTAAGGGAAAGCTGGTTTAGCACCATAGCAAAAAATATTTAGCCTAATGAGCATTTTTGTTGACGTACAAACAACACAGAATATCTGATGTGGGAACAGAAAATCAGCACACTATAACAGATATGGAAATGGCATCGTAACATTTCTGTTAGGATGCTATTTCCAAATATCGTGTTTCGTCTATCATGTTAATCTTATCTCACAATATATGTATGTAACAACATGAGCTGAGGGTACCTTAAAAGGTACCTAGTAGGTGCTTTTGGGTTTGAATTTCAATGTCAATGGGTTGCAATGGCAAGGCGTCCACATAACACGGTTTCCATCGGTTTACCCTTTATAAATTCTAAAAAAGTTATTGGCGGATTTATTAGTAGATTAGGGATACTACGAAAACTAACAAAAAAGGATTCAGAAAAATGTGGGAGTGAAATTGCAATTAAGAGCTAAAAAAATGTCGACAAGAAAATTATGGGAGTGAAATTGGAAAGCAACAAGCTCGACAAAAGCAAAAAGAAAGGTCGCCAGCAAAATTTGAGAGCGATTGCTAAAAAACCTTAGCATCCTACCTATCTACCTCTACCATACATACTGGCTTCTCTAAATATACCGGCTTACCTTTTTAAAATTTTCATCCCTCGCCACTGATGTTTTGTAAATGGAAATAGTATAGCAAGGAAGATAATTACTCGATAAAGTTGTAAATGAATTTAATAACAAATTCTGAAAAAATATAATTTAATATAATATTTTGTTCTAAATAGCTTTTCTTTATATAATCATAACCAAGAATAATTATGCTTGTTTTTATCATTTTCTGACATAATACATTTATTAAATAATGTCAGTAAGTATGTAAATTATGTAAATTTGAAATGTAAATAAATATCTATAAGTATGTCATTTTAATATACAAAATAGTACGTCATGAAATAATGGTGCAGTTACTTGCGTACTTACATTGAAATGCGCAAATCTAAAGTGTTTGTTTGTAAACTGACCATGCCGTTTGTAAATCGACGAACAAATCATTAAATTGGCTAGCTACAAGCACTTAAACAAATAATAATAGCAATCCCTTACTTTGTTTGGGATGCAATGGCTCATTATAACGCGACGTTGACTTTTAGTAATCACTTTTTAAATTCTTTTGCAGCTTATTGGCGATTTAACTAAAACAAAATTATGAATAAAACAAAATTAATAATAAGTAATTTGAATTATAGAGAGTGTTTATAATTTATTTTTATTGTATGTATTTAAAAGCATAGTGAAATGCATAATGGCGGAAAGAGATGAATAGAACAGGCTATTTTAACGTTATTTAGGTTCTGTATGCCTCGCCTTTACCCCACCAAACGTGTGCCTTGTCTAACGTGTAAGTGTACCTAATACCTTGTTGTAATAAGTTGTTTTTAAACAGTATTTTAGGAAGTGTAGATAACACTTGTAGATACGAGTCCTCGTATTATATTTAAGCTTTATTTTACGTTCCTATAATATGATTTTCCAATCTATTCTGAGATGATACACTAATTTTCAGCAAATGTAAAAAAGCCTATTTACTTATTACTCAGTTCAAGAGTATTTGCAGGATGGAAACAACAAAAGATATGTTGTTTTGTATATTTTGAAAGATCAAATGTTGGGCAGCAGAACTACTTTTAGAGCTTTATGTTTCGACATAAAATGCATTTGACGACTCAAAAGTGCTTGTAAAAGTCTATTTGAATAATCAATATTTTTTAGTTTAAATTAACTAAAGTATACGAGTATATGTTTAACCCATTGGCCACGCTAAAGAGGCATATCTTGCGTCTGCGGTGAGCGGGTAAAACAAAATAAAAGAGAGAAGGAAGGCGAGGGATGCCACACGGCTGCCGAGGTTCACGGAAGACTGGGGCGGCCTTGGCTAGTGGTGGTCGAAAAGGAGCATCGTGAGGTTTTAATAGGTAAACGGACGGCCTATATTTACCGGTCTGGAGTCTCACATGTCCAAGTCACCAATTGGTGAACGACTAGTGAACGATATTCAGGATTTTACAAATTGTTTAATTATCTCAGATAGATTTATTTATTTCTAAGTATGAAACTTCCAATTTTGAAAACTCATTTTTATTTTAGTTAGCGGAAGTTATAGCCGTTAAAGTCATATTATGTGGCTGCCTCAGCGTGGTATAATGATGCGTCAAACAAAAAGTAAACTTTTCCCGCACATGTAGTTCGCCACTGTACTCCGCACACACGCCAGTGTGGACAGCGACTAAGAAAAGTATATGGCACCTTAGCAAATTTTGTTTGATACTAACCAGCAGTTTCTATAGATGTCGATGTTAAACTCTAAGAGACAAGAAAATGGAACTCTAAGGAACAATAAAAGTTGTTTAGATGAGCATATATTTTTCATGTACATTTGTACATCATCTAATATTTATTTACCTCAGTGGAGCTAAGAAATCACCTACTCTACAATATATTCACATAGAGAAGACGTCATAGCTATGTTTTTTAGCGGGAAATATATTTTCTTATCTTAAATTCATAATTACATAAATTGAGAGTACCTCTAGCCGGGTCAAGCGTGAAAATATAAAAATTTTCGATAAAAACCACCTGTATAGAAAATGGAAATCGTATGTCATGACATACGCGCAAGCGAAGTTGCGCACAGCAACTCTTGTCTTTAATAAATAGGTAGGGGAAGGGGAGGTAGCCCCGGACACTTAAATAAAACGCAAATAAAAATAAAAATACAGGATATTTCTGTGAAAATATTAATTAGGAATTTCTTTATTTATATTAGTCAAACTTTGAACTATTATATCACATTTTTTCAAGAAAAGATACTGTTTATAATAAGATTTTTTGCCGTTAAAAAATGGCGACTAGCCCCGGACACTTTATTCAATGATGGACCAACCGCTATTTCGTCTAGCAAACATTACAATAAACAAAGATTCGATGAACACAGTCGTCACAGGCACAATCTTGGTATTTCTGACAAGGCATTCAGAGTTTTATCAAATATTTCTTCGCGAACAATCCATTCAGTCTCTTTTTCTCTAAGAAAGATTTTGGATATTTTCATTTGCTTTTAAAACCAATAGTATAATAAACCATACCATAAGTATAATTTTGCAATAATTCCATTAAATATGTTAATTTCATATGAGGAAAGAAAAAAGAAAGATGTGTGATTTTTCACTAAAACTTAACTCTAACAATGACAAATGTAAACAGGAATAAAATTATAAAAATAAATAGGAGGAAAATACGTTTTTACTACAATATTAAATTTATGAAAACCCTATAGACGAGTATATACAAGGTAAAATTTGATCGAATACTTAAATATCTATTCCCTAGTATTTATTTCCGTCACCGCATCTGAATATAATTGTCAACATATTTTATTATTCTAAAAAATATTTTTATTTCCATGTTATCGAGATTTTCATAAAGCAGTGATTTAAATCGTTTGTGACACCAAAAACTTATTTTTAAGCTAAAAAAAATCACAAGCATAATCCCAAATTTTAGACTGAATCAGTTCAGTTTTCTTGGAGATTCACATTTCACAGAAAAAGATACACATTTCCAAAGCTTTTCTAAAGGAGTGAAAATTGCGGAATATACATGCGGGTTAAAGAAAAAGGTATTGAGGTCCTTCATCCGTTGACTACCATTGAACCGATCGACTTACATCTTGTATATGTTTACTGCTTATATGGTCACAAACATGACTTTATTAAATTTCCTTAATGTTATTAACACATTTACCTATTTGTAATGTACACACTGACAGGAAAGTTTTAGATTATAATATATACTCATGCATAAAATAAATCGAAATCTTTATCGAAATTTAAATATAAATTTCGATAATGATTTCATATAAATATATTTATAATATCTGCATTATCATCCTTTTAAAATAAAAGATATAAGAATTCATTTTATTTGTTTTATCCTTACTCTACTTCCTAGTAAAGCTGGGAAGGCAGAAACCACTTTTTATATTCTAGTTTTAGTAGTGTAAATATACTTCGATAAACGATAAACGTGACCTAAATATTTACAATAAAAGAAAAAAAAATAGTAATTGTAATTTTTACATAGCCGAGAAAATTACAATTACTATTTTTTTTTCTTCATATCATATCAATAACGGTGTACTATTACGTTTCATATTGTTGTGTAATACCTAATTACTTTAATAATACATACATGCTTTTACTTATAACAAATTAGTTAAAATGAGAAACTAACAGGAAAACGGTTAAAATGACGCTGGTCCTCTGGCAAGGATTTCATGGTCAAGTTATGTAAATATTGTATTATCATCGAATTGGAACACGTGTACAAATTTTCAGGCAAATCAGACGACAAAAAGTAGCGTTACAAGATTTTCTTATATGGATAGATTCAAATGATTTAATCATGATTAGGTATATCATAAATTAATGATATATGTAAATAAACAAAATTTCATAATATTATATACTTATCAATTAATATATGTTTATTTAAATACTCGAAGTGTTTGTTGTAAGTGTGACATAAAATGATACTGACTTGCGGATGTACTCGTACGTGCGGACTCAGGACGTAGACGCGGACGCAATGTCACATTTAAATTAGTTTCAGCACTTATTACTTACGAATAACAAAAGGATTATAGAGTAACAAAAAATAATAGCATAAAATCATTTATGTAATTGAAAAGAAAAACGTGATTGTGTTTCTGTACTTAAATTTTAATTAAATTTTACGTATCTATTTTATTATGTTAGTTCATGGTTTATATTATATAGGTACTAGGGATAGCTACAGCTAGCTATATTAACCTAAAATCTATACTATAGAACTTTATTCCATTAAATTAAAATATTATTTATATTCTTAATTTTCAAAAATATATATATCTCTTTACTGAATTATATTATTGATTATTATCAATAACACTTTACAATATGTTAATTTGATTATACTACTTACTTAAAGTAAGTGTCTTTAATAAATCTGAATTCTATATACATATATATGTAGATGTTAAGTACATAATATGAAATAGTTTAGGTATTTAATAACAAGGTGATGTCACAATTACATGACTTAACAGAACTATAATTGAAATTAACAAATGATATCTCGTATACATGATATATTACGCATATGTAAGGAAATATACGTTTTTCACCGAACAGATAATTTAATTACGCTTCCGGGACGGATGGATGGAATGGATAATTAATGATATTTGCTAACAATCTAACAACGTAGCATTATCTGTATTATACCTTGTATATTAAGCACTAATAAAGTATTCTTCAGGGTTTTGAATAATATTCATTGTAATTTGTTTCCAGGTCTACTTTACAAGCAGTTACCTCATTTTCATTTTTTTGTAACCAATTTATATCTAGAAACAGTTATGTATATAAAATTTGGTTTATAGTATGTTAAACATAAGTACTTGCTTAAATATTTATTGTTTTCAAATTACATTTAAAAATAATTCACAAAAAAATAACGCGACGTAAGCTATTAAAATATTTTGTACGTCACATTACGATTTCACCATATTATAATAATAAGATTTCTAACACACATAGTTCACTATTCTGTTGTTTGTTTTCGAACATGCTGTAAAATTGTCTTAACATTATGTAATTTGCGATTTTTGTTAAAACATATTTTTATGTCAATTTAAATTTAATCGTATAATTTAATATATAAAAAAGGGAATTATTGTGTTAGGAGTCAGGAGTGCCTTATTCACTTCTTAATATTTACAGTGAAGTAACAGTAAGAAGAATAATTTAATAGAAATATATTTAATATCTAAAATTTGAAAGTGATGAGAACTTAATAGAATTTGTAACATGCATGTCGCTTGCAATAATGCGAACGTTCTGCTCGCCTTGAAGCCTGGTCTACATGAAATTCTCCAAAATATTGAAATAGCTTCCAAACTTATATTCAAAGTGCTAAAAATCAAATTTAAATTATTTTACATACTAATAAAATTAAAAGAAATTTCTTTGAACTTTAAGTTAACTTCTTATGTGGCAAATTACGTAGATATTTCTCGGTTACACAAAATGCATCTTTAGATTCTATCACCATGCATCATGCGACATGTCAGACGGTACGTGAAAAATAAAATTAGGAATAAGTGTTTCTTTTAGTTCTCTTACGTGTGGACGTTAAAATTTTTATAAGATTAATCTTTATATTCTCATGGTACAGTTTAGACATACATGTGAGAGCATTATTAATTAAACTTCATATTAGAGATTTTTTAAAATATTTAGTTATAAAGTTAATATAAGCATTTCTCCAATGTAGTTACACGAAGCGCGAGGATTTGCTCCGCTTCACAGCATGATTGCAAATAACTATTACACACATATTTCGTTTTTTTATTTTAGATTATTTTATATAAAATGATCATTATATTTATTATTTTTATTAGTAGCGGAGTTTTGAAATCGTTCTATATACACCTTCAACACATATTGTGAACAGCTGATGACATCTCGATACGATGAAACCATTATCAATATGGCTTATCAAGACCTAGTTCTTACAGCTGTTTTTGAGAATATGGATATGTTCGATGCTCCAGAAATGTACTGTGAAAACATCAATCTGTTTTATATCACATTACTCTTACAGTGTTGAAATATCACGAAATGTTACATTGGATTGTTTAAAAACATAAAGAATTTTATCATTTACTAATTTTACGGATATTATACAAAAACATAAAGGCAATGACATAAGTTATTTAAAAATAATCATTGGTTAAAGTGGAAACATAATATTTTAGCTTACAATAGGCGCGAAACAATTGCGTAAATAATGTTTACTAAGTTTTGACACGCTTCTATAAGACACAGCTGTAACTAATTAGCTGTGTAATTGTGTAGTGTGTCTAAAATGTAAGAAACTTAATTTCACCCAATTCAAATTCTTTAATCATCAAAAATAATAACTTGATATATAGATCAAGTACTATATATGCTATATGCTGATTTGATGATGGAGTCTGACGAAAAAAAAGACAAAACTCTGCAATGATGATTAATAAAATTCACTCTTAAAGTGATTTTTATTACAGATTTGTTTAATATCTTATTTAAAATTGATTAAATAATTAAAATTATTAATTTGGTTCCCTACGAATACATGATCCTTTTGCTATCTACTTATTGCGTTATTTTCATTGTCTCATTTTTATTTTTCAATTTATATTACTTAAAACTAAGTTTATTTAGTATTTTCATTTCTTGAGTTTGGTAACAAGGCAAAGCGCGGCGTTGAGTTCCGCCAACAACATGTAATGCCTCAATTCGGCGGAAAGTGTAAAGTTCAAAAAAAAAAAACTAGGTTAAACTGCGGTGTTAAATTCCGTCAGTTAACACACAGTGCTTCAAATTCGGAAGGAAAGTATTGCTTGGATCTCTCTGATTACCCAGCTAAGCAGGATAAAGCATGAGGCGGCTTTATTCTTAAACCTGGTTTATGTATTCCTTAGAGAGTCCAATATTACAACTATTAGGTACGTAAATAAAAGAATTCTTTAATAAGTTCAATGTTAGTAAGTTGTAACGATATCGGCAATTGTAATTAATGCTAATGGACACCTATATAAAAAGAACGCGAAGGAGTGTAAAATACTAAAAGTAGTTTATAGACATACCTTTCGAGTCGTTATTTCACAGATGTTCCGTCATATTAAGACGATAATAAAAATGTAATTAAGAGGTAACTTATCCAGAGGAAAGTGAGAAATTCTGTCATACAAGGGTATTTAATTATTACTTATTTTTACTACAGGAAAACATTCAGCTTTTTCTTTTTGAAGATACTTATAAATTAATCAAAACAAACATCGTCAATAAAGTTTATCTAGAAGTATATCTAATGGGTATATTCTTTAATAATTAATACATTTAAAATGGCTTAACTACTTTTATAATATTTATTAAGAGTTATTGCAAATATAAATTACACGAATACACATACACTTATTGTATTTCTTATTTTGTTCTTTAATTTTGACTAAGCAAAAAACTGATTTTACTTGTAGGTGTTTTTATATTATTCCACCTTTCTAAAATGTAGTGCTTAACTTTCATTTTTAATATTCTTCCATCTTGCTAATAGTAACAAACGTAAACTTCATAATAACAATTTTGAACTATTAACTGATATTATAAAGAAATTTTTGAAAATATATAACTTCGACAGTTTTTCCCATCCGGTGGAAGTATTTAATTTTTTTATATTAAGCAACTATTGCAGTTTTGGAGTACTGACATAACTCTTCTAAAATCGTTAACATATTTTCCTGCTTTGTAACGTTTAACTTATTTAACGGCTTATATTTATTTTATATTGCAATGGTCTAGACTCTATAGTAACAGTTCCACACAGACGTGTAGCTTTCACTGCTTCACTATCTCTTTAAATGACAGATATTTTAGTTAAAATAAATTGTAACTACGCTGATTATTATTATTGGATAATCTTAAACCTCCGACATTATTATAATATAAAATGTGTGTGTCAATTATATAATACAAAATGTTAATATATAAATCGTACAAGATTATTGTCTAACAGTTATCTATTTCCTAAAAATCATAACTTTATCAGAACGTCAAATGTCTCATCTGCTATCTAATAAGCATTGACAAGGCCAGGGTTAGATATTTGTATAGGAAATAGATTA
Organism: Philaethria dido; assembly: GCA_033558755.1. Classification (NCBI taxonomy): domain Eukaryota; kingdom Metazoa; phylum Arthropoda; class Insecta; order Lepidoptera; family Nymphalidae; genus Philaethria; species Philaethria dido. Next base: position 16,728 of record JAKGSA010000720.1, read on the forward strand.
TACGGTAACAGGTATATACGGTAATGGTACGGAAATAGATTATATGGTACTCAAAATATATGTAAACATTAACTGAATAAAGCGGAATAAATCCATTTTTTTATCTTACATTAATGTGATTTATCGATAATACTTACTCGTGAACTTGAAAAAGTGTACGAGTATAAATACTGTAAGATAAGTTTATTAGTAGCATAAATTTATATAATCTAGGTAATACTGATTTATATTACATACATACATAACTTCACGCTGTATCCCGCATATAGCAGGATAGTCAGAGGGAACCTAGTGTTAAGACACTCCGTTCCCTACTTTTCGCCGAATTGAGGCATTGCGTGCTCAGTGGCGGAACTTAGCGCCGCGCTTTGCCTTCTTACCAAACCCAGGAAAGGAAAAATTCCATTTCCTGGAATGGGAAACGAACCCACAACCTATCGCGTTTACAGTCATACGCTTGTGTCTTTGCGCCACGACTGGCGTTAAATGATGAATGAATGATTTATTTTTTACTTTAATTAATAATTAAATATATCACAAGCTTATATTTTTAAATATCTACTAGCCTTAGAGGCTACATTAATTCATTTCGTTCATTATAATTGAATATTCGCTCATATTTTGTAGTTATTTTGTTGACAATTTAACAAAAAAGAAATTAAAGTGAATAGCTTACTTAATAAATCAGTGAACTATGTCGTTATAATAAAATATACGCCTATATATAATATTCATATCGTACATACACATATATGTGTGTGATAATTAGCCATTGTACATTGTAATATTTTAACTACTAGCCAAACTGAAACTGATAATGTACAATCAATATATATTTTTTTTATTTTAATTTTCTATTACATTCCTATTGTACTTAAAATCATCGAGCGTAAACAAACGCAGCTGGTCACTTAAATCTAGACTTTTAACACAAAAATAATACGTTATAAGCAGGTTCTGTCGAATTAAATTTAGGAAAAAAGCTAGTGCATATTTGTTTAAGTTAAAATACTACTACTAATAAATAAGAGACTTAGATGTTTTTCATTTTCTACGTAAGAAGATTTAGGAGGGAGTTGCATTCATCATTTTTCTATAATTTAGGGGGAATGGAGTCCATAAAATGGTAAAAAATCGAAACCACTCATATATTCTTACGTAATAAATAGAGGAAGAAACAAAAACAAAGATCGGACCATGATCGCCTGATTTTTATTTTTATGTATATTTTTCATTGATGGGTAAGGGGTCAAAAACTGAAAAAAAAATATCTGGTATAATATATGGATAGCCCCTTTAATTAAAAACATTAGTTCATAATAGGAAATGCAAATTTAGGATTCATTTATTTGATATTCGGTAATTAGTCAATAAATATCAATAAATTAATTTATAAAATTTATATTCTATTATTAAAAAAAGTAGCAACATATAAACTAATACGTTATTAAATAGCATACTGGTTGCTATAATACTGGTTGTATGAAAGTGGACTACTTGCAGTATTGTTATAATGTGTGGAAAATGCGTAAAGCTGTTAAATTTTGTGTATAATTTTTTTCTCAATACTCATTTGTATTTTAATCATTATCGTTATATGTATGTTGAGTACATAGACAGTATCAACTAAATTTTAAAATTTTACGAAAATCATATTTATTAATAATTGCAATATAGACTACAAAGTCATCTATTTAGGTAATAATGGCCCAGTTAAGTTACAAGTTACTAAATTGGAGGTTACTTTGTGGTAAGTTTGTATGTGTTTATAATGTGACATTCTATACATGTAAATTTTATATAACAAGAACACTAAGTGTCACGTTACTTCGTGATATTAATGTTAAAAACATGACATGACAATAATTTATTACTTTTAATTGTTATAAGCAAAAATTTGAATACAAGTAAAATATTTTGTGTCATGTTATCTGTCCTAAAATTAAAGTAGTATAATTTTATATTCTCCTTCATATAAACCTTTTATTACTTATATTTTATATGACATGGCGTTCGAAAAATCTAAAAATGCGTGTATTAAAAAAAATATCCAATAACTCACCGTGCCTTCTTGTCCCGCATTGTTTCCAATCTTAATATCTACTATAATAAATAAATTTGCTAAATTATTTTTGTTATATGTTAGCTATTATATAGTTTTTTGGTTTTACGCTAGAAATGTACACTGTAGGCCGTCAAAACATTGTGAATAAGAGCGATCGATGGACCGTACCGATTACGACGGCGACTGGCGTTCGAAGCGCCGAGCGACTGCGGCTATGAGGACTTAGAAATGTTCTGTTAGATCTGCGAGTGGCCAGCTGTCACGGCCGAGGCGTTTAAAACACGATTTTGCCTGACGTCACAGCTTTACTGAACTTTTTATATAAAAGTCCAAATGATGTATAAGGTCACGATACTGATAAGATGATAATGACATTATATACCACGATATACATGTCTGATCGATTTTGTGTAATGTAATACTTACATACCTATAAAGAAAATGATAGAGTATAATGCATAACTTATAATTATTTTGGAATATATTACTTTTGATAAAGTGTAGGACGATATACATGCGTGTGCTTAAAATAATATAGTCTTATTGGGTGACTAGGCGGCCATTAAATAATTGATTTAGAAATATCCTTCTTGAGAACTGGTATATGAATATACTAGTGTACCAAGCATGTATTTTTGTAGAGTGAGAGCTCCTTTATATTAAATACGACGTTCAATCGATCAAAAGAAAAGAAGAAAGAATTCTGGTTGCTTAAATTTTAAGTTGTATAAACACAAACTGTTCTTCATATAAAATAGCATCTGAACATAAATACTGAAGGCAAAAGTGCTGAATCATTTAGAAAAATTATCGAAATTATCGTTTACATACTAATTCTAATAGTAGTGCATTAGTAACGTTTTCAGTGTCATTTTGTCGAAGACTTACTAAAATATGTCAAATAGGTTTCACGTTCTGTGTGTCAGATTTATAAGTACCTGCTAACTCTAGTTTATATGCAATGTAAAAATACAAATATATTTAAAAGGTCAGGACGAATGTTGACACGACACGATGTAAGTACATGAATATCAGCCAAAATTTCCACATTGTGTAAAACCTAAACAATTTCTATTTTCATTTAATGAGTTTACAAACACTTTCGAATAAATATTTACTTGAATTTTTTTTGTATACTTATACAAATTTATTAGTGTGAACAGATCCGTGATTTTTTTGTTTTTGTTGCGACATATTATTAACATGTTGCTTAATGAATGATGTAAACTGATTTATTTTTGCATTTCATGTAGATACTTACACATGTTTTAACAAACACTTAAATTTTAAAAATAGTGTACATTTTCAGCAAAACAATTTATTTTTAAAATATATGCAAATTTTTATTGGATATATTCTATTTTGTATTGTAGTCCGAGTTGATATGCTGCCAAATTAACTATTGAACAAAAACATAGGTGAAGGTAAATGAGCATAGTCTAGTTAGACTGTCAATTTACCATAAAATTCATAATATTTTGTGGGCAAAGATCAATCAAAAATATTTGCTTCGGTCTAGTTTTAATAAATAAATCAGATGAGATGTGAAGCTAGAATTTCATTAAATTAATTTGTTTATCTTTAGTGTAGTGATTTTTAACGCGACAATTTATGAATATATGAATATATGAGTTTATAATATATAAACATCAGGCGCAGGAAACTAAAATTTATTTATAATTATATAGGTACACAAAAATAAAAAAGCTTTCTGCGCTACGAATTTTAATAATATTATATATACGCTATGAAAATAAATTCTGAAATTCGAGAACTGAAATAAATGACATTTTATGTTTTACAGGCGTTATAAACACGCAAACGAAATTGTGGATGACATATATTCTAATAATAATTATTAACGATTAACAAGACAAGGATCAAAAAATTTTTTTACAACGAAACTTCACACACGAAGAAAATAATCTTCTTCTGAGTGGGAATAGAACTCATAATCACACAAGCATTTTTGTTTATTCAAGAAATTTAAAATTACATAAAATTATTGGTATGAGCTAATCCAATGTCATCTAATAGAAGCCAATAGATATATTTTACGCTTAAGAACCGCTCACCCTTATTTAAAATTTCAATAAAAACATTTCGTCACTCGCCAGATAATGTCACCGGACAATCACTGTATTTATCATTGACTGATTTACTATACTAATACTATCTTCAATCAAAATTTTATAACTTCCTAAGTCGCGTGTCGCGCCCAATACTTCCATATCTTACAATAAAATTAAATCTATGTGGTAATGAAAATTATGTATAGCTCTGGTGAATTAGATAATAGTAATACTCGTATGTTATGTTTTACTTAATTGAAAATGTTCAGATAGTAACTGAGAGGTGTTTGTGAATGTAACAGTGTCTTTAAATCCGAAATTTTGAAATTACTGGATTAAAACAAATTTTAATCGAGTTTCAACGATTTTACGAAAATCACTTTCATTTATTTATAGGTTTAGTCACACAGTACATACATATAGTAAGTAGATTTGAACCTGTTATATTGATAGTGTTTATATTTCTTAGAACAACGAAAAGAATGTTTTGTTTACACATAGGCTTACTAACGGAGTCGGTATGCTCAAGTTCATTTTAATAATTGTGTTGTTCTTAATAATGCATATTTGTATTTATGTCGTGCTATAAGTATTTGTTGTTTTTCAATTTTTGTATTGCGTATTTAATAAAGAATTTGCTAGGTGCCTGTTTTTATTATACAGTTATGTTTCATTTTGTAACAAAGCAAGTAATCTTTATAGTTTTCTAATTTCAGCAAATATGCATGCAATTTACGTGAATAATTCATTTGAAATCTTTATTCACGTTTGTAAAACTTAACAAATGAAGCATCATCCAGGTGAAACAAATTAGTGACATTGATTGAATTATTAAATTTTTGTCTTCATATCCTTACATTATTAACTTCTTATTTTCTGTTATAAAAACTCCTAGTTTTGTTGAGCCTGTTTTTTGCAAACTCACTCCTAATTTTTTAGTCCTTTTTTTGGTATCCCTAATCTACTAATAAATCAGGCAATAATTTATTGTTTTTTTACAATAGTTAAGCTTGTGGCAATCGTATTATATGGACGACTCGCCACTGATTTATAGTTCTTTTGGGGAGGTCACGAAACCACAATAGGATTTCCTAAAAAAATTACAGGCACTGAAGAATAAAACTTAACATTTTACAATTGGATTATAGAAATAAAAAAAAATTGCTAATGTCACAAATAAGACGCAAAACTCAGTAGTATTCCAAGACAACACGTGGAAGTGGCCATACACATTGTAATTTATCAGGCGTGTAACGGGAGTGACAGTTGATATGTAATGCGAGATCTATAAAACAACAAGTACTTGCAACATGCAGTGTTACGTCTAATTTCTTTTAAGTATCAAAGTATTTTTATTAGTCAAATTGCTGGCGTTGTTATTTTTACCGTCTATTGTTATTTTTAACATCGCTATAGCTTTATTTAATTTGTCATTGAATGCGTCCATTTGCTACTCAATTGAATACAATTTTTTCTTTCGCCAAATTTTTGTTTTCCAAAGTGACTTTTGAAACATACATTACGGGTTTTGGTACGGATTTCTTCTAGATTACTTGGAATTCTGCACGTTTTACACACACAAATATTTAAATCGAGTTTTCAAATAACAGAGATATTTCAAAATATAGCCAATAAATATAGAATATTTAACTCAAAAGTAAATGACGCCAAATTGTCGAATATTATGCTAGATTATTATTACAGGGAATAAATAAGCTTATAATAATGTGCCTAATTCAGAAAGTCAATTTATACTATACTTAAAAAGTTAAGAATATATTTTTTTACTCAAATAAAAAACTATATCTATATACATTGTTGAAGTGAAAACGTGATGTAGAGATGTGTATTTTATCATTCCTATCTACAATATCGTATATAAAACGTGTTCTACTGTACATGAAATGTAAATAAAAATTCAATGATTGTTAAGTTTGGAATTTTTGTGGCTTACACTATTCTTATGAATAATATGTAATTTGACAACAAAAATATAGTAATCTATTAATTCTAACATTTTTGATTGAATTTAATTTAGAATAAATGTGAAAATATATGTATTTAAGTATCACTACAAAAACTGCGGATATTTTAGGCTTGAACCAATCATGCTGCACTGATTAATGCGATATAAATATTTAAAAGCCAAGTTATATACGTAAATTACCAAAGAAGCAATAGTTGAGAAATGTGAAACTGTGTAAGTATTACCAGCGCTTGTAGTTTTTTTATATTAACATAATTTGTTTACTTTAAAAAAAACTATTGAGATTCAAATGGGTAGAATTGATATGTAGTAGACTTCTAAAGAAGGCAAACATAATAAAACAAAAAAATCTTAAAAGTTTATTATTTTCTGGTTTATTTAGTCTAGACACTCATCTATCTGGACACTAAATTCAACTTTGTAGGTCAATTGTAAGTGGCGAAGATTTTTTATCAATAGGTCAGTGATAAAAATGCCGACTTCGAGACGTTCTATCCCAATAATTATTATATTTGTACGTAATTTAGAATTCTAGTTGCCCTAAAAGGTTGCATTGTAGGTTCTCGCCGCCTGGGTATGCGGAAAACTGGTGTGTTTTCGTAGCATTCGCCTGTGGAGGAGGGTAGCTGGGAGGTTTTAGTGGGTATAAGGACTGCCTACATCTGCCGCTCCGGAATCTCACATAAACCTTCCAAGTCTCGGACGGCTCAGTCGGGTATCCGAAACGGATTTTCTCCGAGGGCGAGGAGGGTTGTAATAAATACATAAATAAAATTTCAATTTTTCCTGTTAAATAAATAATTAAACTATCAATAGTGAGTTCAACTTGTGGAACGACTGTTACCTCGCCAGTTTCTATTATTTTTGCTTGAACTTGGAGTGACACGCTGCGTCAGCGTCGCGTGCTCAGATATTTTTTTGTGTTATTGTTGATGATTTATAAATAAACGAGAATATTAAATAATGTAAATATATGAAAAGAATAATATGACTGATGAATTCCTATAAATTGTAGAGACCGTTCGTTCGTTCCCCACTTTCCGCCGAGTTGAGGCATTGCGTGTTGAGTGGCGGAACTCAACGCCGCGATTTACCTTGTTATCAAACCCAGGAAATGAAAATACTAAACTTTTACATTTCCTGGAATGGGAATTGAACTCACAACCTGTCGCGTTTGCAGTTGCACGCTAGTGCCTCTACACCACGACAGGCCTAACTTAGTAATATTTAAATATTTATTGGTTTTAAACAAGTAGGCTACAACCTACTTCAAAACTCTTGTCACTTTAAATAGTAGGTATGTTTCTGTAATATAATAAGTGTTACTGTCTTCTGTCACAGTTGAGAAAAATTGCAGAAACGTGCGACAGCTACATTATGACATTTTTTACTTATTATTTAGCAAGCTATACCTAATTCACCTACAATAATACCAGTTACAATTTTAGCGACCTGGCTTGCATTTTAGCCTTTATCGAGAAATAACTGTAAAATGTATTGATTTTTTTTTGCCGATTTCCATTGTTAACACCCTCGTTCCACCATTCATAACAAAATGGAACCGCCAAAAAACAGCAAGAAGGTCTCAAATGTCACTTTGAAAACGAGCATATGACGGAAATTATTTGATGGATACTTTATGAGATATCAATCACTACAGCTATCTACTGAGAAAATAATGGATTTCTTTTTCCTTAACCTAATATATAAATTAAATGAAATGATGTCGACGATGAGTTAAATAGCATAGCATTCATTTTGACGTCAAATAATGCTTACCTGATTGTTACAGACTGAGAAAGTTTTTGTCACAAAATTTGCTGACATGTCAAGTAAATAATGATATGTACCTTTATTTATAAAATTAAATTTTGGTATTTTTTAAGTAAACCGTGACGCATTTACACCAAATGCAATGATTAAGAGGTAACGATGATGATCAAACTTTATTCAGAAGAAAAAATATGTATTATTGAAGTCTCGAGTCACTTTATCGTTTCTTCTCTTCTAAATATACGAAAAGAAAATGAAATAAAATTTGTAAATAGGTACTACAGTAACTCGTAGACATTAGATTTACACTTAAACTTTGAATGTTCTACTCATACATTTTGTAATATGTAAGTATAATCTATGTTTATATCATTGATATGTAAGCATATAAAAACGGTAATAATATAAAAACGGTAATAATATAAATATATACTAAGTAACATAAAATTAAGAAATTAAAATTCTATGTTTTAAATATACAAATGTATAAATAACAAATAGGTATGACACATTGCTTAAAGTTAGACTTATTAATCATTATAATATAGGTAGCTACGTGGATCTTCTCGGTATTTTAACGTAAAATGTTTCTTTTTGTAAATTAAAAGAAACATGGTTCGATAATCAGTATCAATGTCATCTAAATTGAATCGGGAAGCAAGAATGTTGTTTTTATATAAATATTAAAAAAACAACAAATGTCTCCATCCTAGGATTTAAGTTATTTTAATGTATTTAAAAATATTTTCTTTATTATTCCAGAAGTCATGTCATGTCATCTACATTTAATATGTTTTCGAAATAAGATGTGACATTTGAGCGTTGTTATTTAATTATTTCTGCTCTTAACCGATGAATATTTCATTTTGAAAAGTGAATACAGGAATAACTATGCTCCATAAGTGACACATACGGACTTATTAGAAGGATATTAAGCTCAATCTCAAATAGGGACTGTATTTAAAAATTAAAATACTTTGCCTATCCAACATCCTAATTGAAATGCAGATTAGCTACATCATGTTAGATCAGCGGTGAGCAATTCGCGGCCCTCGGATCGCATGCGGAACATTTAAAAATTTTATACGGCCGACCAAGTGTTAATATTACAGAAATCCTCCCGACAATATATTAAGTTCTACCAAATTATTTTCGTGTTTAATTTAATGTTTATAATATGAACACAATTTCAAGTATTATTGAAAGGCGTGATTTTGGTCGTCAGTTCAAAATGTTTCACGTGGCGTATATCAATTGTGAGATAAATAAGGATTTAGTAGAAATTTATCTTGAATCTGCTACCCTCGGTTAGTAGATATGGCATGCACCGCCAGACTCGTCATGTAGGTACTATTTTAACATTGTTGTTAATACTTTAAGGTTAATCGCGTGTTTTTCAGAGAATTATAAGTTTATTTATGAATTCACATGTCTTTTATTACGGATTTATCGTTTATGAGTCACAAGTTCACAACTGAACATTTACAGTTGTGGTCCAAACAGTTCTATTCATAGTTACATTTAATTTTTGTAAAATATATTTTCACTGTTTTTTTCTTCTTTTATAAAGGTATAATAATAAGTTCAAAAATAATATTTTAATCATTTTTGGGGACAATTCCCAAATAATAATAAGTAAAATTGATTAAAACAAATTTTAATTCAGTTATTAAATATAGAAAGAAGTGCCATCAAAATGTACTCATAAATGGAGAAATGTATCGATATGTTATAGAGGTTTATCTCATAAAAATCACCCCATCTTATTAAATAATGTACATCACTATAGCTTGGAATGAGTACGCAGTAATTGGAAGTATCCGTATGATCCGTTATATTTCCTAAAACACATTTATATTGTAAACAAACGTATTTTATGTGTCATACGAGTCAAGATGCCTATATAACCGCCGAACGAGACCTCAGAGATTACATTGGGATTACCTAGCTTCGTATTCACTACAACAATAATAATTCATATTTTAAAATAAATAAAATGTCTTTAAAAGTATTTTGTATTTTTGCGGCTGTTGTCTTATTAATTGTAGTAAAAAATGAAGCAAAACCAACAGGGGAAGAAAACGACGCATCATTAGTAGCTGAAGATGAAATGATGGAAACAGCTGAATCTCATCCTTTCTTGCCACGATTTGCTATGAAAAGATTAAAAGAGAGACGGGAACAAGCACGCGCACAAAGAAGAAACTATCGAGGCGGATCATGGCAGGGCCCGTATGAAAGCAGAGTTAGGTGTTAATACAAGTAAGTAGTAAGCAAATTATATAAAGTTTTTTTTTTCATTTTAAGTTCATTTGAATCCAACGCCGCAGTTTGTCCAACTGCACCACGTTTATTGATTTTTGAATTGAGATCGTATATTGAAATTATATTTTGGTGTTAAGAACAGTCCAATCTTATTTCTTATATGTATATAGATACATAAAAAGACAATATTTTTCTATAGAAATAAAGATAGTAATAAGATTAAAGTCTGTCGTGCCTGTCGTGGCGCAGAGGCTCAAGCGTGCGACTGCAAACGCGACAGGTTGTGGGTTCGCATCCAATTCCAGGAAATGTTAGTATTTTCATTTCCTGGTATTGGTAACAAGGCAAAGCGCGGCGTTGAGTTCCGCCACTCAGCACGCAATGCCTCAATTCGGCGGAAAATGGGGAACGGAATTGTTCTAAGAGAACGGAGTGTCTTAACACTAGGTTCTCAGGTTCTCTCTGCCTACCCTGCTATATGCGGGTTACAGCGTGAAGTTAAAAAAAAAATTGAAGTGACATTATTTTATGACCTAGTTTTGGTATTAACACTTAGAGTCTAATTATTTATTTAAACATTTAATCGGCGCAACTGCCTTTCTTTGACCTGGAAAATTCACAATATAAGGTATTGTTACTGCCAAAATCACAACATTTCTGCCGTGTTCTCACATTTAATCTTTAGTTTCAGTAAAATGAAAAACTACTCAGTCTTCTGGATAGCGGTAGGGCTCAGTGTTTTTATTATAAGCCCCATTTTGGCACAAAAAGTTATCGATAAAAATTTGCTGTTGGTAGAAAGCAGTACTTCAACTAGTAATGATATAATAGTGTCCGACAATGGTGATGACGAAAAAGGCCGCGATGAAGAAACGGTAACAATTGAATCCCTTGAAGAAGAATTACCAAAATTTGAGGAAGATGTGAATATCGTTATAGAAGAAAACAATCCAGAGAAGATTTTAGATGTAGGACCATCCACTGACAACACATTAATAATGCCAGATACAGATGTATATAGTGTTGACAATGATATTGTACCAATGAGAGATGAAGATTTTTATTATAACGACTTGATAAACAGGGATCCAAACGAAATAATGGATGTAGCAGCTGGATTTGTTCCAATTCCAATTTTTCGAAAAAAACATAAATCACCGAGGCCGCAAAAACCATATGCATCAAGAAGATATTTTAGAAGACCATACGCTTACAGAAGATACTACTACTTCTACCCTTATTATGGATATCATCCAAGCTCTCTAAGATATTATTGAATCGTAGAATTAGAATTATTTATGTTACAACTACTTTACAATTAATATTTTATTACCATGTAAACCATGTTATAAATATACTGTAATAAATGTAATAAAAAACATAGTTAATTTCATTATATTATTTATTGCTAAACCTTCCTTATGTATAAATAGCATATAAATTTATGCATGCTGGATCGATTCGTGGATTTCGATATTGGTAATAGGAATACATTCTATTTACACTTTATATAATTAACACAAATGTTACTTAATATGCTTGTGTTTCATGGCAATTGGTCATTTTTTTTCTTTTAAAATTAGTTTACTTACTCTATTTTGGACTGATCTTTTATTTTGTTTTATTTTTATATTATATGCAAATCATAAAAAATCGATGAAATTATTGTTTTGAAATATTTAAAATTCCTTCAAACAAGTTATCATTATCGATTAGTGGAAAATGAACTTCTCGAAGAAATAAATGTAAACACGCTATGTTACGCAAAATATAAATATTAGCAGCATAATGTACAATGAAATACACTCTTATTATTCATATACAAAGGTCAACCTGCTTACACTTATCACCACATATACCTACATATGTACCTCTATACATTTTCAATAATTTAATTCTTCAACGTGAATAAATTAAGAATACTTTAACTAAGAGACAAGACAATCAATTTTATATTTGTCCTATTCGTAAAATATTATACATTTCAAATGAGTTAATACTAATACAGTGTTTTTAAACGGGGCATTATAAATGTGGATTCTTGTATTTAAATCAGTACACATTCGCCATCTTTAAAAATTCGTAAATAAGTCTTAACCGATTCACCAGCACAGGGTGTCTATCCCATCCAATGTTTAAAATATATAATCTTACATTATTTATTTTCAATTAAATTAAATAAATAAGCATTTTTGTTTGAAAGCATTTATAAACAACAAAATAAGAATTAGAGTAGTCTTTTAAGAAACCTTTTTGTAAAAGATCTGTGAGTTTATTATTTCTTATATTTTATTGAAATGTAAATAATGAGAAAATTCATTTACCGGGTCCCACTAGCGCTTCGTCCATGAGTTCGTCGTCAGTTATACACGGAGAGTTAGAATGGGGCGACGGCGCTACTAGGGGAGAAGGGGCTGGACTTTTCGCTAACTGTAAAAGAGCTGGTGACGCGGGATATACAGGTCGAACCGCCACCATCCCAGAAACTTTACTTCCTGACGAGGAGGAAAAATCTAATAGCATTTCAGCTGCCTCTTGTGGTGTTGTAGCCCCGCTCCTTGCAACTGATCCGCTTGCGGGAGGCTTCATACAAGAGTCCGCTCCTTTTCTATCTTCTGAACTGCCCTTAGGTGCGGGAAACCCCTTTGCCATATCGGTTTTGTAATCTATGGGCATCATCGGGTAGGAGCCTGAATATCCCTCTTTTGAGTCGTCTTTACTCCGCTGCGGACTTTCGCCTTTCGATATACTATCCGAGAGTGTCTTAGAATATTCGGACTGGTCCGATTTGTTAGGTGGTACAGTTTTAGGGCTCAATCCGCCCATGTTCAATAAAGGCTTTGGTACGTTCAATGGGTACGCGGATTTTTGCATAGAATCTACGCCGCGATTTTGATTATCAAAATGAGAAAACCCATATTTGCTTTGCTCCATAGAACGGGCAAAATCGTTAACCATAGAACGACTGTCGTATTGCGATACTGGGCTGTTTTTATCAGGAGTGTTTTGGTTTTTTTTTTTGGGAATTTGAAACCTGCTGGTGTCGAGAGGTTTGATCAATCCTTCGACAAGAAAATTAGCGTCTTTAGCTGCATTTTTAAAGCGATCTCCGTCTACATCGTCTCTGGAGCTACTGGGACTTGAATGTCGTTCAGATTTAGACGAAAAAATAGACTTTTCTGAACTGCTCATCAGCTTCGTTCTGGCTTTTTCACGATCTCTGTCCCGCATAATTTTGGCAAGATCGGCACTACTGCTTTTAGGAGATCCTGAACTAGACTTAGAGGCGGATTTAGACAAGTTAATACCAGTAGAGCTGCTACTGGATTTAGAATAAGGCACTTTAGTTGCACTACCACTACCGCTCGAATTTGATTGGTCTGAGGGGCTCATGTTTGCTTTGGGAGGGGTTGAACTTGAAGAAATACTAGCCGACTTGGATGATTGCAATACTTGGGTTTTTTTAGAAGCAGGACCACTTATAACTCCTGGTTTCAACCCAGTGTGAGTTTTAGGTGAGCCCTGGCTCGGTGGGGTAAGTTGAGGGGACGATTGTTTACTGGAACTGGAGCTCGAATAGTTTAATTTAGAGCTACTACTCGACGATTCTTTGGACCTAGTCTTGTTAATAGTTATTTTCATGCCATCTAAACTAGGTTTGACCATGTATTCCTGGTTGTTGCTTTCACTAAGTTTTAAGCTACTGCTAGTAGTACTGCTTTTAGGATCTGAAAATTTTGTACTGCTGGAGGAGCTGGGCTTCACTGTTATTTCAGAATCAGTGCCACAGTGTTGAGCTGATTTTAGTTTATCTATAACGGCACTGAGCGAACCTTTTCTATTTCGTGCTTGACTGGGGGCATTGGACTTGTTGACTTCTACATTCGGTGGGGATATTAAAGGTTCCGTCACAGGACTGTCGCATGTGACTGGAGTAATTTCTAACTGTTTAAGTTTCATTGGGTTTTTTAACTTTGGACTACTCCTATCTGAACTAGAAAATGATAAACTGGAATGTTTCTTTTCCTTATCTCTAGATGTCATGGAACTAGAACTGTAGCTTTCCTTTGATATTTTTTTAGTTAAATCATATCCTGTCGTGCCTGACTTTCCGGAAGGGGAGCCACTCGTCGCTGACTTGAGAGTCGACATACTAGGCTTCCCCGAACCGGATGAACTATGTTTTGGAGAAGAAATGCTGTGGTTTTTTGGACTCGAATAACCAGGCAAGTGTTTGGGGCTATTCTGTACGGGAGAGTGCCTCGGACTACTGTGATGGCTTGAAGTGCCCGACGGCTTCCCCAAACCTTTCACACTGCTAGGACTAGGAGATTTTGTTATCGACACTGACCGACCGTGGGTTGGACTGGGACTAAATTTTCGTAATATAGAGTTTGGGGAGGTCGGACGCATTGGGGAGCCGTCTGTAGGTTTGATACTTACTGACACGGGTTTAGTTAGCGGGTCTTGCTTAGGAGGGATCTTTTCTGGTGGACCCATAGAATCGTCTCTACGTCGCTTTTTCTTTTTCTCCTTGCTGCGTTCTTCACCTGATTTACTAGATTTTTTATCAGATCTAATGCGGTCGTCCATAGATTTTATTTGTGATGACGTTATAGGAGTTATTGTAATCGAGCTGGGCAGGGCGGCTGGTGTGGCTGCGGTTATTGGAATAATTTCTATCCCAGGCCTTCGATCGAGGCATATCATAGATGATATGTTTGAACCCGGACCGGAAGTGGGCGCCCCTGAAGAGGTCGTACCGATAGGTGTGATACTGACCGACGACGGCATGTATGACTTCCCATCAGTGAGGTCCAACAACAGTGATGATGTACTTCTACTGCTACGAGATTCATCTTTACTTTTCAGTTTTTGCCTTTTGTGCTCAGACTTGTGAAAAGGATTCCTGAAATAATGTAAAAAATATATATAGTTTGACTTTAATTTCTATATATAAGATTTCAGATGGTAAATATTTCATTATAATATTGTAAGTTTAGTTTATTAATCTCTTAATTGAATCTCTAGTTAATATTAGTTTTCCTTCTAGGATTTATAAAAGTTCTATAGATTACTATTTAAAATCATATTTGGCGTAAATCATTTATATGAAATTTAATCTCTACTGTTATGTTCACGTATATACCTGATCATTTCTTCTACGTCGCCATCGTTTGAATTGTCCATATCAGACGACGTCCTGTTGTCTTGCCCTCCTAGAGCGTCTGTAGCATCCATTCCTGAAAGTTCTAAATCCGAAGCGAACTCATTCTGAGAGACTGATGATTCCCGGCCTTCTATATCGTCATTTGTAGAATTACTATTCATAGTATTCTCATCGTTGCCATAACTTTCCGAGTTATCACTCTCGCTGTCAGAGTCCATCAAATCATTCATGCCTGGCTTACCCTTTTTTTGGGTGGTTGGCCATATTGATGCTTCCGCCTTACGCTTTTTTGACTTTCTATCCTCCATTTGTGGTTTAGATTCACTCGCGCTGGAATCCTGACACATCATTGACAGGTGATGCTGCTGTTCAGACAGGTATGTACCTGTATCATATATAAATATTTTAAGGTTATTTATATTACAAAATATTTATACTTAATAAAATATTTTTTGTCTTCACAATAAGTTTTATCTCCCCACACTATAAAAATACATAAAAATAAAC
>JAKGSA010000720.1:35549-69493 GCA_033558755.1 Philaethria dido
TATATAATATAACATACCCCCGCCCTGATGCGGATGGCTGACGTTGGCGGGGTAGAGGCGGCCGTGCATGGCGGGCTCGTGCTTGACGTCACCCCCGGGGTCGATGCCCCCCAGGCCACAGCTAAAATTTGACTCCAAAGCAGAGTAGCTACCGTTTATCTGTTTCGTTGCCTTTTCTCGTTCCCAGATTTTTACTAGGGATCTATAATAAAAATGATATTGTTAATATTTAACATATTGTTGTTGAAGTTTAAATTTAGTAAAATTCTATATTTTAAGTTAATAAAAGTGAGTTATCTCTATACGTTAAATAAAAGTGATTTTTTCGTCTATTATTTCAAATTAATAATTTCATTGGCCGAACAGAATAATTTGTATGATCATCTTTAAATCTATACCATATTATAAACATATCTTATACCGCCTGCATATAAAAAAAACAAATCACTCGATTTTTTTTATTATTTTTTAATAATAAAATTGTCAAATGTTATGTTGTATATAATTTTAAAATTCTAAGTAGTAGTTATGCATACAATACAAATATTCTTTATTACATATGAACATAATAAGTATACGAGTACAGTATACAGCAATCACAGCGTAAAACAAGGTGCCTTATCACTTGAAGTGAACTCTTCCAGGCAATCTTTGGATATTGAAATTTTGTAATGGTAGGCGGTGTTAAATTTATATTATTATATAATACAAACTAAATACATAATTACATACAAATATATACACACATACATATATAGACAAATATAGATAATTTGTGTCAAAGGAAACTAAATAAATAAATAAACAAAGGCAGACATTAAATATTTAATAATGATTGTTAAGTAGTCCTTTACACACCTGAGCGTGATGGGTATAGAGTGGCTCTTCTGGAGCACTTTGGTGATGTAGTCGTCGACGTGCTCTCGCGGCGGCGCGTTGAGCGTGTAGACGTTGGCGCGCGGCGCGGCGGGGTCGGCCAGCTCCAGCTCCACCGTCGCCATGCTCTCGTCCAGCGGGTGCTCCAGGAATATGGAAATGTGCTGCCACGACAGCGCGCTCACTTCGAACATCACCACCTTTTCTAGTTCCATCACTGTGGAATAATTATTATTGAACTTAATATTAGTAGACCGGTAGAAATCTCTTTTAGAGATAAGTCCACCTTTGTGTATTAAGCTTTATGTTTTTCTTACTTATATGTTCTTAAGTGCAATAAAGAATATATATATATATATTTTACATGTAAATTAAAATATTTTAATTTTGAGATTTCCTTGAAATTAAACATAAAATCTTAACTTTTGATTTGAGGCTATCGTGACGCAAGAGGACAGCGGTTGGTTGGAACTGTACCTTGTAAATTGTGGGTTCGATTTGCATTCGAGAAACGATTATATTTAAATTATTTTCATTTACCTGCTCTGATAAGACACAAAGCGATGCGGTAAGTTTCGCCACATAACACGTAATATCTTGAGCGGCACTCCGCTCTTAGCACATGGTTACCTCTGTCTACCCCACTATGCGGAATTAAGCGTGAAGTTGAAAAAAAAAACAGTCTTTTTAATTTTTCCAGGATTATTTTAACAAAAAAAACTTAAAGTAAAATATATTTTTATATATTAAACTCTGTTTTGACAAAATCAAACCAAAATTAATTTTATTACTAAAATATGCATATAATGTAATAATTTAAATAAATTTAATTTCAAAGTACACATAAGCATATTATAAAGTCAGGCAGCGCTCACCGTCCTTGGGCTGCAGACGCACGCAGCTGGCCACGAGCGCGTTGAACAGCGCCTGCTGGCGGAGCGCGGCGAGCAGCGGCGGCACGTGCGACGAGTGCGTGAAGGGCACGCTGCTCACCGCGCACCCCTCCAGCCCGCGCGTCTCGCACAGGAAGTAGCACTGCCACTGCTCCGGGAGACTCTGTACCGAATATTTACTGTTATCTTTTTAACTTCTGAATAATAGGGGCAGACAAAATTCTCAGGGTCGCTTAGAACATGCGGTTCGTACATTTCGATTTTTCCATACTTAAATTTTTTAATATGGAAAAATCATAATTAAAAAAAATAAAGAATATACTAAAAAAGTTAGGTTTATAACAATCCACTTTTTCCTTGAGCGAGCGCTTTATCTTTAAAGTTTACCTTAAAAGATAGTGGATATCAAAATTTAATGTAATTTCAAATTGATTTTTTCTAACACAAATAATAAAATAAATAATTTTAACATTGATTACCACAAAAAGTCCTTTGCTGAGATTCAACTCGATAGTTTTGCCAGGTGTTAGTTTGTTGTATGCTTGTTGCGCCACTAAGCCTAACATCGGTTTAGCGTTTGCCCAGTCTCCCGCTATCTCCACCTATAAAACAATTATTTAACGATATTTTCAAGATATTATTATAATTTGTATATATATTTTATAAATTGTTGTAGAAAGGACCATTTAGGGGATTATATAATTACCAGGGTCTTTTAAAAAAAAACGTGTAAAGTTAACACGATACGGCACAATTGGTACAACTACACTATTGTATTAAATATTTTTCAAATTTCGTAAATAAACAAAATTATCACATTTTTATGTGATTTTCATAGAAGTTTATAAATCTATCCATAACATGAGCAAGATCAAAAATATATGCACCACTATATATCTCTATATAGAGAAACGGTTAGAATATGAGTGGTTTAGAATTTTTAGTACAGATCAAAAATTTTATATTTTTTTGAAAAATAAATATTTATTTGTTAGAAAATAAAATTAACTTCGTTCACAATAAACACGTATACAAATTTGGTAGAGCTTATATTAGAAAAAACGTTTGAAGCATCATTAGAAATTAAATTATTGAATAATATATTATGTCCGTATGCTCTTTTCCTATGTGAAGTTGATAGGCACGATATTAAAAAAATTGTAAAACTTATATATTCTAAAATTTTAAAATGAGATACTACAGCATGCTTTCATGTAATAAAATATGTTTTAGCGATTTTTATCTAGCGATTTACATTTTATCATAAAAAAAATAGTAAAACAATATTTGTTATGTCTTTTATCTATAACTACTCAATAGTTGGTTCCGATAGCTGTGAAACTGTATTAATTACCGGTAATTACGTCACCACTTTGTAAGAAAAATAGTAGTTAAAAAGCTATTTGTTTTAACTAGTATATGTGAGTTTAAAGTGCGGCGTTGAGTTCCATCACTCAGCACGCAATGCCTCAATTCGGCGGAAAGTGGTTTTGGCGGAAATGTTAAAAGAGTGTCTTAACACTAGGTTCTCAGGTTCCCGCTGCCTACCCTGCTATGTGCGGGATACAGCGTGAAGTTAAAAAAAATATATATTAAGCAGGTACATATTGGTACGTTTCCTACCTACCATATACTATATTATATTACCATATATTATATATTTTGCCTTACCTCAGTTGTGGCATGAATAAGTTTAGCAAGTCCGGCGCAAAGTGGGGTTGGTTGTGAAAGTTTGAGTGTAAAGCAAGCTGGCAACATTGCACTATTTTGCGGGACTAACTTAGCATATATCGGACCACTTCTGGAACAAAGTATGTGTTATGAAACATTCCAAAAGAAAATTATACCAAAAATATGCAGACATAATATGTTAATTACATACTATAACTATAGACATGACAATTATTATAAACTAGCTTTCCGCCCGCGGCTTCGCCCGCGAGGAATTCGGTTATATCGCGCGACGTGTAAGGAGTAGCCTATAGTCTTTCCCAAGGTCTAAAATATGTGTCAAAAAAAATTATAGAAAATAAAAATATTTTTTTTTATAAAAATTTTTTTGCAAGTTCAGTTCTACCTTCATACCGAATTTCATCAAAATCGGTTCATTGGCTTAGGCGTGAAAGCGTAACAGACAGACAGACAGAGTTACTTTCGCATTTATAATATAAGTAAGGATAACACTGATTACTAATTTGTACAATTTTTACTGAAGTAATAAAATTTGATAAACTTTTTATAATTTTTATTTCAGTAGGTACACTTTTTCTTTGATATTGGGGAATTCTTTAATTTGTGCTCAACTGGCAGGTTTGAAGTGCCATAATTAAAAACAGAACTGAACCTTTAACTTTAAATACTATTGATACGTGTTTTTATGATAATATCTTATATATTATTTTATACTTAAAATTAATTTATACTATAGGTAATGATTGTTAAATTAATCTATCTTTTACTTAAAGCTGTGCCTTGAAAACTTCACTGCAATTACCTTGACTTGACATAAGTTACATTCTACCTTTTAAGTTATACATTATAAACTATCACAAATGCATATATTAAATAAATACATTAATTAATAATACTATATGTAATGAAAATTATACATATAAGTGGAAAGCAATAAACATACCCTTTA
Organism: Philaethria dido; assembly: GCA_033558755.1. Taxonomy (NCBI): domain Eukaryota; kingdom Metazoa; phylum Arthropoda; class Insecta; order Lepidoptera; family Nymphalidae; genus Philaethria; species Philaethria dido. Next base: position 39,960 of record JAKGSA010000720.1, read on the forward strand.
GCACTACGCTGCCCAGATATAATAGGCGATAGTTGCAATTTATTAGCCGTAGATCCTTCTAGAAGCACAGTTGCAGAATGTCCTATTGGTGTATGAGTGGGTGCTACTAAAGAAGCAAGGCCACTAGATGCAGAAGGTTTTCCCATAGTCAGTAACTCTACTGTTAGTGGTTGCAAGCCTTTATCTTTGTCTAATAGCTCATATGGTGAGACAAAATATGTAAGGCGCATAGCATGACCTGAAATGAAATCATATAGTAACACATATTAAAAAATAAACGGTAAAAGAATATAGCACTTGAATTTTATTCTAGAGTATCTAAAGTAGAAAAATAAATACTAGTAGTACTAGTACACAAAATACTGAACAATAATTTTAAAGGAATTAGGTGTACTAATGCAAAATGACTAGCTTTACATACCTCCCCTTCTCTTTTGCAAAAAGCCTATAGGACTTTTATGTACTTGTGCCCAAGGATCCTTAATCATGCTTTGTAATTGTCGTAAAGTACACAGATCTTCCTCTAAGCTTTGAAGTGCACTAAATGCTTTACATTTTACCTAAACATAATAGTTATTAAAATATTTATTAGGCTAAGTCTAATAATTCATTTTTAAATCAATTTTGTATACTTTAAAGAAGATTTTATGTAACAGACTTTTACTTAGAACAGATAAGGTTAAAGTTGATGGTTGAACCACTGGAGTGATTATATTTAAATTATTTTCATTTATCCACTTTGGTGATACATAATACAGCATTGAGTTCTATTACTTAGCATGTGATGTCTTGGTTTTAGACTGAAAATGGATTGTCTTGACATTAGGTTCTATCTATTACCGTGGTATGAAGGAAACAGCATGAAACTGTATAGAAAACATACATATGATAAGTCTCAAACGAAAATTTTAAAAATCGACATTTGAAGACATTGTACGTTCCAATCAATTAATTTTATAAATTATTTACAAAAAATTGTAAACTAATATAGTCTTATTGAGAAAATTGGTCATAATAAGCAACATGTTACATAAGTAAAGTAAGTAATTTTTTGTTAATTTGATGTTTGTCACAAAGTACTTAAAATTAAATCCAATTGCAAAATGCAGTATTCATAAGTAAAGTCAAAATAAACAGAATTATAGATGTTTGCATGTAATGGCTATTTTTCTTATATTTTGTAGTACAACAATATTCTAGCAACTCACTTTTTTTTCAGCATTTAATTGATATACAGCTGTTAGTCCCTCTAGTTGGGCTGTGAAGTCAGCAAAATCGCCACGTGATATACACTGAACAAGTTCTTCACAACTTTGTTGTTCTATCTACAAATATAATAACATTGTATCTGTTATTCCATACAAGGTATTATTTCACTATATACATTAATATTATTTATTAATAGGTGTTAAACAATTCTTTGATGTAGTTTCATTTTAATATTTCTTTTGCTCCTAATGAAACACATTGTAGTAAAATATTACCAACCTTTCCCTCATGATGAATTTTGACATCTTTGACCGACCCTGAAGATTCAAATAATATTTCCAAATAAAACATATCTGAAGAAATAAATAAATTTACACCAGAAGTGCCCACCACAAATTTGAGCCTGAAATGTAAAATTATTTTGTGAAAAACACCGAATTCAATATTTAAATGTTTTAATTTTTTCTAACATACCCAAGTTGTCTGGAAAGACACTCTAGCCTTTCAAAGAGACTTTGTAGTGAGCTAACTTTAATGCAATGTTGTAGACTGTCAAGGCACTTTTGGAGGATCATACGATCAGCATGGTCAACAGCCCATCTATTGTCCTATGAAATAGAAGGATAATTATGGTTAAAGAACATCTTTAACATTATTGGAAATGAAGGTCATAATACTCATAATAGTATTTTATATTTTTTTGAATATCTTCTGTAAAACGCATAGCATTTATACTTTAACCATTTTTAATACTAAGAAAACATACCAGCATCGCCATACGAACAGCTTTAGAAGTTTCACTTAAATTTTTATACTGTGACGTTTTAGATCTCAGCTTTTCCATGAGGATTTCTTTTTGGAGCTCTTTAGATTTATCTAGTAGCCCATTTGTTGAAGCCATGACTAAAGCTTTATTATCCGTCATTTTTACAACCACTTTATCTAATTTAACAACAAACACAAAATTGATAACACAACGTTTTGGTCAATACTTTCTTTAGTATCAATTATTTCGGTTAGTTGTTACATATAATTAATTAAAATCCAAATATTACATTTTAAATATATGTTTTTCTATATAAATTCACATATAATGATTTTTTATACGATATTTTAATACCCCTATCATAAGCTTATGTAGTAATGAAATTGACAGATTGTCACTTCGCTTGACTCAAAACGATGCCATTTGCTATAATGCGGCTAAGTTAAAATGGATATTTTTTGTTAGAGGGCGCTATTGTGTTACGTATTTAGACCTATGAGAAATAATAATTTTTAAAAATTCATAAGACATTCTAACATACGTCGAATTATTTTGCCAACATAAAAACGTTCAGAAATATTAATTTGAAGCTGAAGAAAGCTCTCGATATTTAAATAGTAAACTATAAAGAAAATATAAAAAAAAAAACTACTTGGAAATTGATTTACTAGTTGGTTTATTATAAAATAAACAATATATTCTTTTAAATTTAATATTTATAATTTATGAAAATAATTTTATTATATTTAAAAACTTTTTACGTGTTTTTAAAAATGTTTTACATATAGTATATAATTACACTAGCAAATAATTAGGTACTAGTTTAATCCTGGCAATATTAACTTTTTGACTGCATTTAATTTCTCTGTAGCCTTGCTTGTTGATTGTCACTCGCACGTCTCACGAAGATATCTTGTGTGGTACAAAGTATACGTATCGTTTCGTATAAAGTATGAATTTATAACAATAAATTATGAAATTTGAGGAACCTAATTTATATTAAATAGCATCCAATACCTCCAATTTAATAAGGGCAACATGTACCTATAAATTATAACGAAAAATATATAGGTACATGTTGGCCTTAATGATTATTATCATCTCTCTAATTATTACCTTTTCATTAAAACTAACTATGCGACGATTTAATCTGCTGTACGTTTCCAAGGAATTAAGAATCCTACAGACTATAATTAAGATGATATAGCCTCAGCTTAATAAAATGTATACCTACCACTGATGTAGATCCAATTTGAAAAATTTAGTTCGTTTTGTTAAGTACGAAATATTTCTTCTATAATCTTAATAAATTATACATTACATTTCGAAAGTATATGCGTAAATTATATATTACTATATATATTATAATATGTGAGCAGAGAAATAAAAAGCATTAATATTGCTAATTTCATTAGTCGCAATTCGTAACAAGGCCAGAAAGACGCGCAAAGGTACACTAATAAAACGAAAATGAATATAAATACATGAAATTTATAGCAACTCTATTTTTACGTCTCGAGTTAAAAAGTTACACTTAATATCCCTTATATAGACGTTTTGGTAACTGAGCTCATAATTTGTCATCGTAATTCAAAAAAATTAAATCGCGACTTGAAGTGGAAAATGTTGTTAATATAAAATATCCCACCTTCAACAAAATCTATTAATAATCTATAATTTTATTATATTATTATAAAAAAAATATGTCTTGTAATATTGTAACGCAATTTGTAGTAGGTAGGTTCTTAAGGTAGTAATTTTAGTAAGATAGAAAATCTTAATTCATGCGTACAATATTAAAAAATGTGACATGTCACTTCCATTCAAGTTTTTAATTATCACATTCATATGCAATTGTTTTTATTATAAGGTGGCGACAGGTTATTATTAGGTACCTATATACTTTTACTTTAAATTATTATTCTTAGGAGAATACTATATATGATTCATTATCATAGCAGGTTACAGGAACTCATCTACGTGATGATTGAGTTTAGATAACGATCAAAATCCAATCATGGGGTTCTAAATCATGCCTTAGGGTGACCTCGAATAATACTGTAAATAGTTAAGTACCTACTGCACGCGCTTTATTCTCTAGTTCAAGATATAAAAAAAAAGTCTAACCAATGTTTTAGAGAACTTAATCCTATACAATATTTATAACAAATACAAATTTCATAAAACCCATAGGAAACGAAATATTTGTAATAGGTACATGCTTAAATAATCGATTTTTTTACCTTTAACCTTGGATTTTAGATTTTTACAGGTTTACATAGCCGGCTAGGCTATCTCTCATTCTGAGATTCTGAACCCTTATCTGTTTAATTTATCTGGACTATCGTAATGAACGTATATAATGGACACTGAAATAACATATTTATAAGATCGTAGGGCGATAATTAAGAGGCGCAGTAGGACAGCGTCTGACTTTAGCGCGATTAGTTAGGTTTGATTCCCACTCAGGGAATGATTATATTTAATTTCATTTCGCCGCTCTGGTAAGCAAAGCGCTGTGTTGCGTTCCGCCATCCAACGCGCAATGTCTAGTAGTAGGTAGGTAGTGTCTTAGTCCTCCCCTCTGCCTACCCTGCTATGTGCGGGCGTGCACACAGCGTGAAGCTATGAAAAATATATATTATGGATGTTATGGGTTTTGGTATGTACGTACATTCCTTTTTTTAATTATAATTGCATCAGAATTGGATCTCTGCAGGTTGACCGGAACTTGATTTTTTTTAGCTTTACGCAGTATCCCGCAAATAGTAGGGTAGGCAGAGGGAAACTGAGAATCTAGTGCTAAGACACTACGTTCCCCATTATTTTTATAATATATATTTTTAAGTGCAATAAGAAACAAATGTTCTATTTTATTCGTCTTCAAAATTTTCCCATATTGGTATACAACATTAGAATTTAGTTTAATTCAGAGATGTAAAGGCTAGGATAAGCTTTCCGGGTTCAAATAACATCTACTAGCATCATTCACTTGTTTAGATGGTAATATAACTTTCCAGTTAAAATATTGTTACTTTCAATACTAATGTCCATTTAGTAGCTACGCATTTAATAACCGTTTAAAATGTGCTCCATATCGTGGATGCTTAAAAGTCGGGTACATTAATTTATTTTAAATAATGCAGTCATTTGTTCATTAATCTTCAGCGCTGTAGATTTACGATACTATTATTATTTTATTACTTAGAAAATGTTATTAGAGTTTTAACACACACATTTTAAGTATCATCAATACTATAATATATACTATATTATCATTACTACATTATATTTTGTGTCAATTCGTAAATTTGCGAAAGGAAAAGAAGCTCATCTATAGACGATATTTTTATGAATTGCTTTATTTAAGTAACCAACACACGTGTTAAAAGTAAAAGGATCAGAAGCCAAGGGATAAGTAAGAAAAGGCTAACGAATCTAATTAAATTAGATTTCGCCTCTTTGAATCTCTTTGAAATAAAAGGCCCTTGAACCCTTTTATAAAATGTTATCAACTTATCATTCACTTTTAACATTCTTATTGCCTTATATTTCTATATTGTTTTAGGTATTACTTTTCTATAAAATATATTTTACTAACAACTTCTCTTTATCTAAATAAAATTATAAGTATCGCTATAGTAGAGTATATTTTTTTAGACTTACAATTGTTTTTGTTTTGCTTGTATTTTTCTTAAACATTTTCATGTTACAATTTGTGCACATGTCAGTATTTATTATAAATTTTAATAATAGCTAATAGAAAATATGTTTCAGTTTTGTATTATTGGGTACCTATATACCTATATACTTGGTACAATAGGATTACAATTATTGTTTAATGTAGTTGTTGATAGTGAGAACTTTTTACATACGGACAGTCGTAATCATATATTTCGTGAAATAGTATTTGAATGGGAAATTATTATTTACAAATAAAATAAATATATTATAGGTATTATTTCCTGTTGTTAGCAATAGCAATCTCTAAATCCCAAATATCAAAGGCAATTTCTGTGATAATACAAATTAATTACAAATCAAATTATATTCGTACTGTATGTTAAACTAGGCCTACTGTGGCGCAGGGGCACTAGTGTGTGACTTTAAAAACGACAGGTTGTGGGTTCGGTTCCCACGCCAGGAAATGACTAATATTTGAATTTCCTGGCGTGCCATAATATTTATTAATTTCATTTCCTCGCTCTAGTACCAAGGCAAGGCGCGGCGTTGGGTTTCTCCACTCAGCACGCAATGCCTCAATTCGGCGGAAAGTGCGAACTTAACACTAGGTTCTCTGGTTCCCTCTGCCTACTCTGCTATTTGCGGGATACAGCATGAAGTTGAAAAAAAGTTAAACTAGTAATTGTCTTTCTATTTACCAAAACTTACTGTAAAAGTATTAATATGACACAAACATAAGCTATTGATATGCTTTGAATTATACGGGTCTAGCTAGAAAAGAATTTCCGCATATTTGCACTTGTCGAGAGCGTTAAGATAGATGTTGTTATAAATAAAATAAAAAAATAGAAGTGTCATATGCAATTCAAATATTTGTGGATGAATGAATGAATTATAATGATAATTGAATTTAAAATAAAAAAATGCTTTAAAATATAAAATTAAAAAATTGTTGAATACAGATTCCTACATATATATTTAGGTATAATAAGGTAGTTAAGATTCCAATGATATTTTCAAACAATGTACTGTCGGTAAATTAAATTAAATTTTAACCCACCTAACTAAATATCTATACAGCCAAAAAATTTAAACATTTTTCAATATATTTATACTTTCATTTGGAACTCTTCTGATATTTTATATCTCTAAAAGCTGTAGCCTGCAATCGACATTTTCAATGCAGCTGTTATCATGATGCTAGGTTAATACTTCAAGTTATTGCTGGAACTCAATATTTAAAAAATAAATTTGTAAGAAAGTAACTGATACTTTAATGTTAAATATTAGATAATCTGGTTAGCATACGTTAAGTTAAGAATTACCTTGCTTCGTCTTTGAATGTAAGTATATTAAAATATTCATTCACAATAAAGCACTCATTTTCCGAATTCAAAAGAGGAGGAGGTTCTCAATTCGACTGTTTTTCTATCTGTTACCGCATAACTTGATGATAATGATGAGTAATCATTTTACTTTTTAGAGCATTTTGTTTAAATTGATTTTCTTTTTTATACATGAAGTATAATTAGTTATTTCATAAGCCAAATACGTCTCTGCAACTGGACGCATATTTTCTCCTTAATTATTAATCAAAATTATTCTTTCTTTTAAATCTTTCGCGCTTATTACAATGCAGCTCCTACCTGCAGAAGTTGACACGATGTTGGAAAAAGGAGAATAACTAAATACATTGTTAATGTTGCATCGAGGCACCGTAAAAAGTCTCATCAAGTGAAGATTTTATCAAACAAGTGAACAACATTTAGAATGCGACAACATTTTAATATCTTTAGATATACATTAATTTCCTACGTGAAATAAGCTTACTGATTTTGATTTTTCGATTATCTTACTTAATTTGCTCTTACGCTTCAGACGCTGTTTACGCTGGGTCAGAAAATCATAAACGTATTTTATTGTAAATTCCATTAATATATTATTTTTAAATTAAAAAAATATATATATTCTGTAAATATACTGTAGAACTCAAGAGAAAGTTCTTGAGAGTTTTATTGGTAAAGCCAGGTAATATTTGAGTGGAGTCCATCGCTTCCACTCGATAGCACTCCGTTACAGCGCTATTTTAATTATCTAGAGACCTACCTTTTGCATCATGACATTGCGAGCAAATTTGTTGAGAGGAAAAGTTAAATGGATTTAGTTTAATAGTCGGATAAATTGAATTTTTTGTCGAATATTTACTGTTTTCAATTTAATATCTACTTGTTTAAAAATTAAGCCTTAACTATTAATGTTTAATTTAAATCTGTTTATTGTAATTTTTTTTTCTTTATAATAAATTCCACTTTTCCAGATTAATATTGATAATGTAATAAGGGACCCAAGCTTCTTTATAGAAGGATTTCTTTATTATATAATATCGTAAAGTGCATCAGCTAGCACAAAATTGAAAATAAGAAATTCACGTGTCGTACATTGGATAATACTTTATAATAAATTGGCTTAAAAACCTAGAAATAATCTTGCCATTTGTATTTTGTCGTAATGATATTATTTTAGTTTTACTCTCTTAAATAAATGAAATTTTAAATATAACATCTTAACAAAATAAAATGTGGTTACTTAGCACCTTCTATTTAATTTAATACCCTCCTTATAGAAGCTTCAATTTAAAGGAAAGGCGAATAAAATTCACGAACGTTGTAATTGTATCAATATATTTTATTAGCCTTCTTGAAACATTTTCCCGTTTCTTTTACAATCAATAAGTACCGCAACAAAATTGAAGTCTTTCACATTTTTAACATATAACTACAAGGTATAGAAAACTATACTAGTATATATTATATAGTATACTATATCTTATAGGTATATGTATTCATATATTAGAGAAGAAAATGAAAATGAAAAGGAGTGTCTTATCACTAGGTTCTCAGGATCCCTCTGCCTGCCTACCCTGCTATATGCGGGATACAGCGTGAAGTAATAAATCTTAGCAATCCAATTCACCGTGCGGGTGCCGGGCCCATCGCATTGCAGAGAGAGGAGTTTGGAGAGTGTCTGGGACTTACGACCCAAGTGTAGGTTTAAGGGGCCCCTTTAAAATGCGCATTAACGTTCACCTCCACTATCCGCGCTCCTCTCTCTACCTAACCATATTTGAAAAGATTATCTACTAATGCCGCCTTTGAAATACATGCTAAAAATGAACTGATAATCGTTCTAGAAAGGCCGAGAAAATTTAATAAATTATAGAGAAATTTCGCTGTTATACCCTTTGCACTATATACCTCTACCGTTTATAAATTAAACTAAAACTAAATCTAAACCTATTCCTGGTTAGTTCGTTGGTTAGATCGTAGTACTTATTCACCTTGAAATGGTGATCTTTAGGAATGTTTGTTTCCCACAGAGCTGTAAGTTCTACCAGGACTACACGTTTTAGGCTTCTAGAGTACAGAAAAATGTCCGGTTTGGATGACGAAACACAAAAATCCTCAGGGATTTTGTACCGCTTCTCATACGTGTCCATCATGAGAGTCCAATTAGAGGCTGGTTCTAAAATTGAGTAAGGCTTCTATTTAGATGTTTTAGACGAGCTTTCTTTCACAAGCTCTATTAGTCGTTTGTTACTTGTTATGTTCCTCTGTGCTCTTGCTACTGAATTATCTAATACATGAAAACTTTGCAACTATAAATTTATTTATTTATTTATTTATTTATTTATTTATTTATTTATTAAGACAGTTACAGTCCAGTTGTTAGTAACAATAGAAACTTAAAACTAATATTAAAAATCAATATACTCATTTTCAGAATTCTGTTAGGACTGTTCCGCGTTCTGTTTAATAAAGACGCGGTCCGCTTTCTCAAAATCGCGAAAAAGGCATCGGTCTTCGCTTCTGTAAACATTGCGGACGCACTACAGAAGCGTCGCAGTCCCAACAAAATCCTGAAAGCATTGTTATATTGCACTCTGAGTGCATCTACCGTCTTTTTATTATAGCTGGTCCACAGAGCACAGGTATAGAAAGTCTGACAGTAGGACTTAAACAATGTTATTTTAGCCTCGTTGCTGCAGCGCGCAAACGGTACTCAGCAATGGCAAGTCATAATCGAGGAGCCAGGTCTCCTGTAGGGCTACGATGTCAGCGCAATCACATAGATTCTTTACACATTCTAAAGATCTTTTAAACCCTTTACAATTAAACGACACTAACGTACTTTTATTAACCATCGTAATTTAATGTCTTTCTAGTACTAGAGTCTTTATTTTTAAACACAATGAACTTCCTGAAAGATATACCTTCCGGCCACATTTCATCATTAAGGAATAACGGTACCTTGTAACTATCCACATAAAACATGTAAGAATCGTAACCTTTATTCACTTTAGTAACAATTTTCTCTAATTTCACTAACACTTGAGTCTTGCGCACAATATACAGAAAAAGAAAGTCGAAGATTTTTTAACATCTTCTACAATTCTATGCCCTAAGGGGGCGTTTTTTTGTACATGTACCTATCTAATAAGTAGTAGTCCATTATATTTTGTTAAATTTTAAGATTAAGTAAAAACAATTAAGAAATAATGACATTTTGAGAAAATTAAGAAATAATGACATTTTGAAGAATTTAGAATGTATCTAAATTTTTTTTTCTTAATTTTGAATTAATTTCGTCCCAAGTGAGGTACCTTTAGTGGTATAAAGTAATATATGTACTTTATATAATGCTGTACTGAACTTTAATAAAAATAAGGGGTTGATGTTATGTTTTATTTTTATCTACAAGTATGAATGTAGAATTGTAACAACGAAGATTTCTTTTGTATATTACTCATATCACCAGTGCATCCGCTACAATAGAATGTTCTTTTAATGAATGGAATGAAATACAAAGCTTCATCTATCATTTTGGCTATACCTACAGTATTCAGTTCTTTTTCTCATAAATAAAAAGTTTATTCTGAGAATTGGCCATATCGCTGCATTGTCTATAAAATAAATCAAGTTATTTTTAATGAAGACAGAATTAAGACGTTTTTGATAAAAAAAATGCTATATTAAAACTCCTAAAGATAAATGTCTTAATTCATTAATATAAAAAATATATTTAGGTAATTTAAGTATATTAATAGATTTATCATAATTTTTAAAATGATGAAGTTCTTATGATAAATTTAAAATTAAACATTTTGTAATTCGTATTTTGTACATTCTCTAACTAAATTAAGCCTACATTTCAAAGCTCACTCCAGTTGTACCTACGGCTAAGCAAAATACATATAATTGAATAATGTTTGGATTAATTTCGTAACTCACGTGAATATATCCTATTGATAAAGGCATACATAACTAGATTATATTTAATATAAATGTATACGTATCTCCTTATGCGGTAAGTTAGAATAATATATAATTAAATTACAGTAAGTAAATGTGATGCTTATAAATCAATAACAAAACATTATAGACATTACAAATTATTGTACTTGAATATTAAGTTAGACGTTTATACATAAATATTATTGAGTTAGGGGTTTGTGGTTTCTAAACTCGATGATCGTGGAAGGATGTGCATACGAGTGAGAATGTACCTATATGTTAAAAATACGTGCTCAAAAATGGATAGAAACAAAAAACAAAGGAGTAAAATGGAAAGAAAATGGTGACGTTAGCAGTCATTACCCAACACGCCATATCAGAGATGGCGTAGATTATAGCGTTGATGTTCTGTTTTCTCTGCTCTTTCTTGTTTTGTAGACAGCGTGCAAAATATATCAAAATAGTATTCTATTAGGCAGAATTCAATGTATTTAAAATATTAAATTCTGCCTAATAGGATACAGTTCTATTATACAATTCAAATACATGAACTTTGTATGAATAAATAAATCTGTTAGTTTAAAATATAACATGCATAGCTTGTAAAAGTTACCGAACGTATTAGCTGTTTGTAGAGCATGATAATATTGGTAAATGAATCGAATGCTTATTGGAAATCTTGATACATCTGGTTCTTCAATAAACGAAGTTCACATTATATATATTCCTTTTATTGCTTTCCTGAACGTATTGATTTTTTCCTGGAGCGAAAATAAATTTAAGTCCTTCTGTGACATCGTGTCGATGAACGACGACACAAACTTTTAATCAAGTCAGTGATATGTCTCTATTAGATTGTAATACGAGCATATTTAAAATTTTCGATCGATATTTTAATTTTTTTTGTTACAAGCGCATAAATATATTTTCTACTTAGTATATAATGCAAATCTTTAAATACGTTAGGTGCCTGAAACCCGGTTTTATTTAAGCATCATATAAACTATTTATAGACAAACTACAGAAAAGAAATGCTAAACATCATGATACATCTTAAATTAAAAAATGAGAGATTTTTAAATATATGAAAAAGAATAGTATTCCAGTGTAAAATGTAACCCTTCGATCTGTGGCTGCGGAGTCAGTGACATAAGGAAAAACACTTACCTTTTAAAAATAGTTTTTTATATAATATTTTAAATAATATATAATGGATTTTAAATAATTTGATAACCTTTTTTAATCACTATTTTAATAATTATTTTATTATGTATTGAAGTTTATTTATTTTTTCAATATGTGAATGATATGAATGATAACTTAGTATAGGCATATATTGTGTCATAAGTGGTGTTTTAATTATATTGTATATACTATATTTCCTAAATGCTATTCCAAAAGTCTATAAATATTTTATTACCTTATCTTCATCGTTGTATAAAGGGAGCTTATAATGAGCGATACTGTCAGTATATTTGTTATCTTATTCTTCTTCTTTTACATAATATTATTATTATTGCGGATTGCACCTTTGTTGTGAATCCAAGTTAAGGAGTTTCTTTTCATATGTAAGGTAAACAATTTTAAGTTAAAACTATTTTTTTAAGTTGGTCAATAAAACAACTGGACTTAATAAGCTTATTAGTAGTTAGTAGTAATAAGCTCTTCAATATTTTTTATTTATTTTATTTAGTTATTATATGCTTTGTAAAAAAAATAATGTTATAGCAGCTTATTAGATTCACAAATATTCTATCAATGTAAAAAAAATTGCAACACTATTTTGACCTACTTCTTGCCGTCCCATTGGTAAGACTTATACACAAGTGTAAAATCCGATTATATTATGGACCTGTCCTAGTCAGGACGAGCATGATGAGAGAATATTTTACTTCTGTAGTTTTGTTTAATATAAAATATTTATTATATATCTATTGGTGGCAAAGCGCGGCGTTAACTTCCGCCACTCAGCACGCAACGCCTTAAAGTAGGGAACGGAAATTAAAGAAACGAGCGGAATGTCTTAACACTAGGTTCTCTGGTTCTCTCTGCCTACTCTGCTTTGCAAAAATATACTGTTGACAATACGCGTAACAATAAAATCATTTATTATTTTTTAAATGATTTTGTTTTTTTTTCTAATAATACGCCTCTCGCTTTTTTGAGAGTTAAACATTAAGAAATAGCCTTTTTTACTTTCCAGCTATTTAAGAAGCATTGCCTATTTGGTGGGCAAATGAGAAATAAAAATATTTTTTAAATATAAATATTTCCCCAACTATAGATGGCTAAAATATGTATAATGTTTATTATACAGATTGATAATAGATTTCTTAAATTAAAAGAGTTTTTAAAGGAAATTCTTATAAAATATTGACGTTTTAAACTAAATTTTAATATTTAAGAAACGTCCAGATGCGTTTTCTTTTTTATGAAATTAAAAACAGAATTGGACAAATAAAAGACTTGTTTTAATTTACAGTAATTTAATTTATAATAAAAATACTTCCAATAAGTTTTTATATCATGCAATTTGAATATATAACAAAAATATTTTTTTTTATTTTTATAGTTTTAAATCTGATATTTGATATTTGTATTTATTATAACATTTTTTATGTCTTATTTATAATTAATAAATTAATAATATCTACGACATCTACTTAGTAATACTGCTACATTTACATTTAATATAATATATATTTTAATTATGAAGTAATTATGACTTCTATATAATTTAAAATACCTGATATTAAGGGAGTATTTTTATAACAACAAAATGAAATTCCACACAAGATTTTAAGAAGACTGAAAATTTAGGCCAATGTTATTAAATTATTAATAATTAAAATTAGTTTATAATAACATTGATTATATTATATCAAAATTAAAATGTTATTTTTTAAAACTAATGAGATAATGCCCTTATACGTATAGGGAGTTTCTATTTTGAGTATTTATCGAAGTGGGTGAGAGGCGGAAAAGTCAGATGAGCGTTTCGAGCCGATGGGAAACTGAGACAGGTCGATTTCGTCCATGGGGTAGTCTGGCCTATATCTCTTCTTGTCCAAGCTAGATCTGTAAAACGAATTTTTGTAAAATCTTTTTAATAACATATCCAATAAATAAAACATCTAAATAAATAATTCCAATAATAATTTTTTATAAATTATGATTTTTAATTTAATATTATTGTTATTTATACATAGGTATAAGATTTAATTTATACTTAAAATGATTATTTATAAATGTGAATATATCCTAGTTTATAGAAAGAGAGTTACAAAGATGTATCCAAATTATTGGCTGCATAAAGATGATAAAATCTCTTGAAAGGAAACGGCATTGAAGTTTGATCGATTTCATCAAAGTTGCGTTTTTTTACGAAGCTGTCCAGGTTGGATCTGAAAGCAGTTCAAAGTTCAAATATTAAAATGTCATACTCATATAAATGCATCTAATACAAATATCTAAAATTTAAGAAGCTAGTTGGACATATGTAGGATCATAAGGCTGATTGAAAATTATTTATGAAGTTTTACTTTTGAATAATAACAAAAGCTAATTCGAGAGGCAAACATCTCTGCTCTTCATCTACATTCTGCCCAAACTTTCAGTTTCAAATTACAACTAACTCCCTCTGGCGAAACGAGAAAGTTACATAATATGGAAACCGAGTATAAACACTGAGTCAAAATGTTATCCTTGTAATACATTAGCGTTATGTCAGCCGAATGTGGAACCTTGGGAGTAATTAACAAATTTTAACAGATATAGAGGATAGAAGATCTCTTGGAGTTGTGTTTACGCTTTTGACTTTTATTTCATACTATCCAGCACCCCGAATACAACCTTTTTAGTGTAACATGTGTTTACAGTAATTTCTTTTCAAATTTATTTTTTTTATATCATGCATGACACAAAAATTGCACAAGAAAAGCATAAACACATATATCAAAGATATGCATAAGACATTTTTAAAGTCGCCTGAATCTACGCACGCGGTGAACATTAACGGTAACTTACTTAGTGCATCATTTATATTCATCGAGTGGTTATGTAACTCTACATTTGTAGAAGTTAGTGTGCAGAGAGTTAATATCTATATATAAATACGTGAAGCAAAAGCTTTGGACCCCTTTTTACGAAAATTACGCGGACGAAGGAGCATGAAACTTGGTACACTTATAGTTTATATAGCGATGGAGTGCAGAATGATAGTATCTTTTTAAAATAAAACATAAAAAATATTAATAAAATAAATGTTACACACACTACCATGGTTTGACATTCATATTTATATAAAGTGACATATAAATATACATTGCTAAAGACAACGCGTTGTTAACGCGTCAACGGGGACACTAGTTTATTTAATTTAAACTTACGAAATGAATTTTGTTTAAAAATTATAAAGCAATATATAAGGGGGATATAACTTTGAGTTGCTAAATATTAAGTAGGTAAGTCTTAAAAATTTGAAGTGTTGGTTGTCGTCATGTAAATTTCCCTCGATGGTCGTCTGGCCAGGGTAAGGTAACATTTAATATTCATAGTCACAGTTTGACTGATCGTTAAGATTTCTATGCTAATTAATATACTTATATAGGAAAACGGCATCGTTAGTAATTGAACGAAAAGGAACGTTTTAGAAAGAATTAATAAATGCCCATATTAGTTGACATAGGTGGTAGATTTATTTTATTTTTATTCAAATAAAAAAAGTATTCTGTGACTGTCATATAATTAAGAGGGAAAATTTAATAGTATGTGGCGCAATTTCGTCTTAAAAGGTTTGAGAGTACACGTGTTGCGATGGCATTAATACTAATTACACACTTATTTCGGGTACAATTTTGTGAGAGTAATGCACATTAGCTACAAAATAATGTTGATATTTTTTATGTAACAAAGGAAATGCATTATTTCCTTTGTTACATAAAAAATATCAACCAAAACAAAATTAAAACAATATAAGCAAATATAAAAATAAAGTAGTTAAGTAGTAGTAAATAAATGGTTCATAAATAGATAACTTGTCCTCTTTAAATGCTATTTACTCGAGTATACGTTAATATCAGTGCACTGGTGTATCCTATGACTTACCGGTCGATTTCATCGAAATTACGTTTAGGTAGTCCCTCTCCGTAATATCCGTACTCGACAGGCGAAGCTTGGGGCCATGAGTCGTGTTTACGTCCGTATGAGCTACAAGGGAAACAATCAGTATAACAAATTCTTATTAAAACGTATAACTTGCTACAACAACATAATATATTTAAATAACTTTATAATTAATATACATGTATAATTTTATATTTATTTCTTTACGAATTTTCGCATATAGTAGGATAGGTGAAGAGATTCTGGTCACTTCATTTTCCGCCTTTCATCAATATTTCAAAATGCAAAAGTCACTCAGAGGGATCAAACCCAAGACTATTGCGTTGACGATCACGATGACATTTATTAACTTATACTTGCATTTTTTTTTTCGAGGACGTAAGTACCTTATTGTAATTTTATTATTAACTCTATATATTTAAGATATTGTTTTTGAGTTTAACTTATTCTAAAAAGTAATTGTCACGGTGTATAATAATAAAATTAATAAGTGACATCGTCTAAAGAAAAGCGCATCTCGTCTACGAGTTTTTCTTTTTTTATTTTCTGAGTGTTTACTATTCGATAAGCAATGCTTGTATATTAAGAAAAAAGAAAGAAATTAGGGATATACGAGCTACAAAAGAATTTTCCCGATGGATTGTTTTGAAACTATCAATGCGTACTCTGCAGTGCCGTCGGCTTAGTCTTACTTCCCTGAATAATATATCGTCTCTAGGCCGATTTTGCAGCTTTACAGCCGTATTCTTAGGAGAAAACGTGTAAGAAATCTTTGAATTGAAAATAGAAACAACAACACAATAATTATAATTTTAAAATATGATTTTATATTACTAAATTAGTATTTTTAAAAGTTTCTTAATAAGTTATTTCAGTAAAAAATACAATGATGAACAATTTACCTGCCATACTCAAATCTCCGACCCAAGAAGTAAGGGAAGTAGTTAGCACGTAATTCTCGTACCTGACGAACTAGGTGACCGCCGCCAAGAGGATCCAAATTACGAGGCTTGTGACCTACATAATAAACATCTTAATATGATGAAATAATATAATGTGTGCAATTAAATAGACTCTTGAACATCTTACCTCTGAAACTTCCTTGAGCTTTATTCAACGTGTCTCATGAACATACCGAGCTAATGCTTTAAGCATCCATGCGAGATAGATTATTAATAGTGCATTAATGCACCGTAACACTTAAAAGGATAAGGTTATTGTATAACAGAATTATAAATAATATGACAGCGGTATTCGATTTGCATGATATTTATTTCACATTATATTTACTAAATTTTGAATCATAAACAACACTAAAAGTATTAAAACCAACTTAAATATATCACATTGATTACACATTAAGAATTTTATGGAAACATAAATAATCGTAAAATTTTAAATAATTTGTTTATACAAGATTTCCACCACCGAGAGGGTCAATATGTCGAACAAAATTACTGCCACCGATGGAATCTAAATTTCGGACGAAATTTCCGCCACCCAACGAATCTAAGGTTCTTTTTACTAAATTTGGGCCTCCAATTTGATCTAGATTCTTTTTAACGAAATTACTTCCGCCGATAGAGTCCAAGTTTCTTACTAAGTTTCCTCCTCCAATGGGATCAAGATTACGAACGAAGTTACTGCCACCTAAAGGATCCAAAAACCTAGCATATTGCGCTTTGTCGTCTACATTTCTTCCTAACATCGATGTTCCTCCGATTCCATTAGCAAATGCTAAATTTCTTCCCAGCAATGAAGTACCACCAAGTCCGTTTGCTCTGCCAAACGAATTACCTTCATTGTTGATATTTCTTCCTAATAGGGAGTTTCCTCCAAGTCCACCTAAGTTTCTATTATTCATTGTATTTTCGTATCTTATTAGATATCTCAAAAAATTTTCCAATTCTTCCTTTTGAATGTAATCTGAAAGAAAAAAAATAGTAAAACATACAAATCAATTAATACTAAAAGAAAATAAACTACAAATGTTTTATACTCACCAGATAAGTAGTAAGTGCTCGAAAAATATATTGCAGTGCAGTCGATTATTTTGTGCAGAGGAAAAACTCTGTGCAGAAATCCATCACCATGAAAAAACGGGAAAAGGGAAACTTGCTTGGTTGTTAAGTGCATACTTGTAATAATCATATTTTTGTGCAAAATTTGTGCAGTAAATGTTTAATTAATATAAAACAGTGATTTATTATTATAATAATTATAAAACAGTGACTTATTTATATATAACATTTGAGGTGCTTGGGAATAATAATTACGGAATAAATATTTTATGTGACAGATAAGTGCTTAAGGGTCAAACGTAGGGTTAACATTCTGAAGTGCAAATGCTCAAATTGGATTCTGTGTAAATAAGAGACCTAAAATACCCGGTATTTGGTTTCTATCTTACCGCTGGGATCGTAGTTTTCACCAGGACGATGGTCTCCTACTCTCACATCTTGGTCCTGAACACATAAGAATGTCATAAGCAAATATGATTAAATTATAACTTATAACGTATTTATAAAAGATATATATAATTTTTTTTTTCAGTTTTGTTATTTAATTTAAATACCAAACTTCAATAAAATATCTATCCCTTTAACAATTGAAATATTTCAGTGATTGAATTGAAATAATTGAAAGGACTAAGCTCATATAAGCTTTAAAGCTTTATTAAATTTTCTTACAATCATTTTGTTATTTACACAAGAATTTCCTTTTCTCGAGCACTGTGATTAGTATCTGATAGGAAGCTTACTTGTTTAATAACCTTAGGTCGATTGTTCGTGTTAAAGTAAAATTACTTCAAAGAATTTTTAATTGATTATTTGTCCTATAAATTAATATTTAATTCAGAATTTTTTTTAATGATTGTACGCTGATATCGTAAACGGAAGACATTAGATAACATACATTAATATTAAAGAAAATATACTTTTGTATATATTTTATAGAATTACGAATCGCTTACAATTTTACCTATTTTTTATGTACACCTATAAGGTAACAAATCATTTATAGGGATGTACGTAATTGACAAAATGATAATTCATTTATTATTACCTGGTGAAGATCAGCGTTGCAACAGACAAGTAAAGTGGCAACGGCCACAGCCAATGCACATCCGGTTCCCATCATCAGACCTGCTATATATTTGAAAATTTAAAAAAAAAGAAAATTATACACCATGTTTTCGTGTTCTTATCGTTTTTTTATTTGTTAATTTCCCTAGTTGGTCGCAACGTATATGACATTAGAAAAGTACTGTGTCAAATAATTAGTTTTAAAGATGTAGACTGTAGACTATTTGAACGATTAGTTGATTAAACTTTTCCAATGTAATTTATATTAATAAAATAATGGAATCTTACATACAGATGTTAGTAATCTCTTAATTATGTTTATTCGTAAGACCAAAAAGGTGAGCCACTCTCAACATCCTTTAATAGTAGGACGATATTTATGTACTTATTTAAAGGAAGCTCTAAAAACGAATAAAAAAACAGAAATGACAGTATATTTCATTATATAATTATTATTATTAATATGATGCAATATAAATAAAATAGATAAACGAAATAGAACATTTCATTTTAGTCTTACTCAGTACCTATATCACAATGTGAAATGAGAATTGGAATTAAAAATTTGCATTTGTTATTAAGTTAAAGCCACCGTATGCGTCATGGTTATTATTCATCTCGGCTTCTTAATAAAATTTTACCCGTCTGAATGGCATACGTTTAATTTGTTAATTTTATTTTTTTCTCAAGCATGAATTAAAAATTGCCTGGAAATTAAAGGATTTTACATTCTTACAAAATTTTGGAATTCGACAGGAAAATGATGTAATTTGTTTAATTATGTATTTATAACTACACCTAATCCAAAGCAAAAAATATACGAAATTTTAATTCGATCGGTTAAGAAAACGTAGCTTTAAGTTCAGTTGCACGATTAGATCTACTTTAGAAAATAAGGTAAGATAAATGTTTGAAAATAAGACAATATTTTTTCTATGTAATTATCTTTGAACATATGGAGCTAAGAACAACTTTACGTATTTTAGTATTAAATTATTTAAATTAATTACTAAATCTCCTCCTAGTCAATATAAAAAGCGCTAAGTAATGTTTTCTGGTCCAAACTGAATTGATAACGGTATACTAATTAATATTACTATGAACTCTTAATATTCTTAAGCAAGTACTGTTAAATATGTATTTGATGATATACAAAGTAATTTCAATTTTGTAAAATAAAAGATAATATATCATTTATTTTTATTTTGCAAGTGCTTTTAAAGTTGCTGCAAAATTTTTTTTCTTGTCCTGAGGAAGCCCTTTTACGGGTACCCATTGAGGACTCGGACTGGTTATTTGGGACTCCTAAGCCATCGAATAGGCCAGCCGACTACCCACTAAAACCTCTTCGACCGTTACTAGTCGGGGCGCGGGAAATATCCCAATATTTCATGGACCCCGGCGGCAGTAGCTTCTAAGGCAGGTGGCGGAGTCAAGGGTGGTGGAACACCTTCGACGGCCTGTTCGAAGTACGCAAGGTACTTGAACGTCTAATTAATGGGTTACTATAATATGAATTATTTATTATTGATTATTATGTATAAGGAAGCAATTATTTTGTTTTACACGTAGTGTACAATTTCACTCTCGTATAGAGCTGAAAAATACATTTAGCCTGTAATTTTTTCAAAAATATAGGAATATCAATCAATTGTTTCTAAAAAGCTTTTAGTTTATTACTCTATAGCATTAAAATTAATGAAACTCTATGAAGCTTTAATTTTCTCTTATAATATGTTACATAGTTAAAAAATATTTTTACGTGTTTGCATTAAATAACGAAATCTCAAGATTTCGGAAACATATTTGTTTATTATAGATTTATTTCTTTCACGTTTCACTGGTATCGTACACGTGCAAGTAATCGTGTGATTACTCGTAATTTTTTATCTAAATATAGAAGAAAGTATGTCATGAACGAAATGTATTTCTTATTATAGATAATTGTTTTGTTTATAACAGTACCTAGTATGTCAGTGAAATGAAGTTTTAAATAATAAATTTCTTATTATTAAAAATATTATACTTATTAATAAATAATTGAAATTAATTCACAAAAACAATTATTATTTTTATACTCCTAATAAATTGACGCAAAAAAATGTAGATAGCGTGTACAAATATAATAACATATTCGAATGTAATTAATGTCTCATATGCCTAAACTTATATTATTTACTAAATATATATTATATTTGTATAATATATTTGCAGCTCTATAACAATTTTGATTTTATTATTTTTTAAAGAAGTAGTTAAAAATACTGCTACATATATGTAGAATTTTTTATACATTATACTTGATGCAAGAATTCAAAGAGAAGAATATAAGATGTTTTTTATTAATAATGCATAATATACCTTGAGCATTAAGAATATCATGTAGCCATATTGTATGTGTCGAAATTAAATATATTACTTTGGTAGAAAAACTTTAACGTTGGTTTATTTTTTTGGTGTTCATTCAAATAGCTGAACAGTATTTTCGTGTAACGTTTATTAAATACTAAATTAAATAAATAAAATATTTTAAATTAAATAATGGAAAATGATGAAATATCAACATATTTTAAAATATGAAATAGATATGCATAAAAAAAGGACTAACCTGTTGTGTCTTAGACGATAGTGCTAGGGCGGACGAAGCGGTGGTTGGAATGAGGCTTGACGAAGGCTTGTGGGCTTATATACTCTGGGCGGGCGGTCCCGCCTCCCGCCTTGTTAGCCTGCAATCCTGCATCGTATATGTACAATGATAAGTCTTTCAGCATATGTTATCAATCATAAAATATTTTACGTAGAAAATTCACATATTAAATGTCAATACGTACCAAAAACTTCGAAATAACAAGTAATCGTAAAATTAAAATCTACGTTGTAAGACGTAATAATAGTATTTTTATTTTTTATATAAACTTTTCTTAAATAAGTAAGAGTACTTTTGACATTACTTTTATAGTTTAGAAAAAAGTGTATATGTTGTGTTATTTTATTTATTTTTATTTTCTTATAGTTTTTTGATTCTGTACAATTTTTCTAGTTCGAAATTATATCCCTTTATCGCGATAAGGAGAAACATTACGATTTCGTATTAGAATTCTGAAATTTTAATAATAAATAAAAAGCTGCTTAGCATCCATGGATTCATCGTGCGGGTGTCGGGCCCATCGTGTTGCTGAGAGAGGAGTTTGGAGTGTCTGGGTATTACGACCCAAGTGTAGGTTTAAGGTATCCCTTTAAAATGCGCATTAACGTTAATTTCCACTGTCTCCGCTCCTCTCAATATTTAACCAAAAAAAAAATGAAAGAGATAAAAACATTAAAATTTTTTAATAAATATTTGAAACTTGTAAGCTTACTATTATCAAATGTTGGTTATTCACAATTTTATGTAAGTAGAATCGAGTTTCAAGTAGTGAATAATTTAACTATTGGCTTGTCAAGGTTCAGTAATTAAAAAAATTATAACATTTAGTCACATTATTCGATTTTCTATAAACATAGCTTTTATGTTATAAAATATATAGGGTATCAGATAGACACATCCAATTTACGGTAAGGAGCTATTTTTTCTATTTATCTCGAAGTAAAATTCGAAAAACAAACCGTTTAATTAGTTCAATTTGTATCTATTCATTATTTAGTGCTGTTACAATTGGTTGGAAGGTAAGATAAAGTAATTCTAATTTGTTGCTACTGTTTATGTACCAACCTACTCGTAAATGCATATTTTCTTCAGCTAAGCTAAATTTACTGTTAGCTTAAGTATTGTAAGCATCGTGAAGCATAAGTTGACCTTCTGAAATACAATATTCAATGCAATTACAATATTTGAAGATGTATATCTCGCAAATAAAAATAATTTATTGAAAATACATTCTTTTCTGCTTCTTCTTCCTCATTTTTAATTTTAAGTATTTAGTCTTACCGATCATAAATTTAATTGTACAATTTTCAGTTAACAATTGGTTAACATATAAATTACTGACTTTCATTTTTCACTAATGGTTTTAAAATTAGGGACGTGGCAGAATTAAAACCTGAGTTTCTTGGAATCTCTCCAAGCTCTACAAGCTATACGTTTTTATCGAGTTACGTCGAAGTTCTTATAGGTATGCCTGTTGCAGCTTATTTTTGTTGTAAGGATATCTGAAGACAAATGTTTACTATTATTGGGTAGTGGGTAGTAGTAATGGGTGAATATTTAAAGATAGACATATTCGGGCTTAAAAAATTAAGTTCAAATATTGCTTTAAATTTCAACATTTATAGGTTTATAGGTTAATTTTGTTGTAAGGTATTTATCATTGCTTGTTCACATAAAATTTTCTTCTTAGCTTCTCTTACGTTGGTTTTGTAAGTAACTGTTAATTTAGAATAAGAACTTTTCACTGTACCTTTAATTTAGAATTATTACGCATTATTTTTTCTTCGCAGGGTTATAATCTTCATTTGTACATTTGTTCTTATTTTCTATTATCTAACGCATATTCCTCAATTTCCAACTTAAGTTCTTACCCAAAGTTTCGCACAGCGAAACTATGGAACTCACTGCCGGCTACTGTTTTCATAAGTCATACAATTTGGTGATCTTCAAATCAAGAGTCAACAAGTTTTTTCTAGGTAAACGTGCATAATCGTAGACTGCATTAATGATTACCATCAGGCTTGATGCGGTCAAACGTTAGCCTATCAATCATAAAAAAAAAAGTCTCATTAAATATAAATTAATAAATAATTCTATTATATTATTATTATATTAGTATTCTCATTATTATTACTATTGTCTACACTGTAACTGGAACTTGCGGTATTTTCGTTTATATGTTTCATTCCTTTCTTTATTATTATTATTGTTTTGAAAATGTTTTCTAAAAAATTCTCTCCATTTCTTTACCTGAAGCCTTCTAGCTCTTGGTGTCGTTTCTATAACTAACATAAGATTTTTGTGCTCTTTATATTGTTGTCTTGCTTTTTATTTTTTTTAAGAGCATATACTCGTAAAATAGGGTCAGGTAAGATTTTAGCGTATGAGATTATTATAAGATTTTGGCTTTAGCAAATGTTTCGATTGCTGTTTTTTCGGAGGCATGTTTACAATGGAAACACAATATAACATGTTAAGTAGTGCAATTCAATATGTAGATTTATTTTATTGCAGAATTCTCAGTTCACATCAAACGATTCACAATCGCTTACCTTCTGGTAGCATTTCGGAACTAAAGCAATTCAAATAGTATACTATGAGAAATATTACAAATACAATGCATGACAATGTTTATGGGCGGTTAAGGTAAGCTAGTGTTAGCACTGATACGGTTTTGACTTGTGAGCCACACGAGACAAGACACGGTGATGAACCCGGCCGTCTAGAACCTTACTCTTTCAATAGAAAAACACTTCGCGGGTAGATAACCCCGTGACTGTCCGAGCAAATGGTAGTGAGAGAAACATGCTGGGACAATTTTTGTTACATATTACTTAAAAGTGTTCTTTAATGTATATAATGTATTATTATATATAAATTATTAGTTTAAAAAGCAATCTTTAGAGTATATTTATAACTCTTCGAGCATAAGCTGCTGAAAATTGGGAATTGGGACACGACGGGTAATGAGATTTGAAATACGTTTATAAACATAACTCAACTGTTTATAACAATAGGAATATATTATATGCATCGCCATATAGTGCTGAAATATTATTATAAATTAATTTAAAAAAATACATAATATTTTATTTGAGTAAATATTTATTAGTGGAGGGCCGCGCGATACATACGAATTCAAATATTGACCCTAATAATCATTGGATTATTTCTGAATATTAAAAAAAAATATATGTTTTTTATATGTTTTTTAAAATTTATCTAAAGTGTGTGAATAAATAACACTTAAAAATATTTAAAGGTTTTACTAAGTAAATTCCCAAAAAAATATTGTTATTTAAAATATAAATGTATATATATATATTTAAAATATAAATGAATCATATCGTACAAGCCTATAGATTAAACAATGTTCTATTCTTTAGGAATTTACTAGTTATAATCTGGTATTGCGATATAATTATTAATAAGTACTACTTCATTAATAGGATTGAAACCTATCACAATAACCATTCTCGGCAATAAAATAGGTGAAACATTTTCACAAGAGATACGACGCGTGCATTCGCAATTTAACATTCTTCCCGGATATATTCCATATTGCATTTATATCGTCATATTTCTTGAGTTCATAGCGTCATATTTGCAAAATCTTGTTGCTTTAATAATAAAATATAATATACGAGTATTGGCATTTTTTCTTTCCAATTTTGTTACTTTGATATGACTATATAACGAATTTAAAGCTATATTAGCTTGTCTTGCGAATGAGGGAATATAATTCCAAAAAGTATTACGGTTTGAGCACGTTTTGTCGAAATTGTGCGTAAAATACATCGTGCCTTAAGTTTATCAAATATTTCTCTTTAGTATTTTTTTCGTTATTTTTTTACTTTATTTCTTTTTCTACTTGTTCTTTTTTATATAGAGAAGTATTGTTCTTTATTTATTAAAAGGTATTAAAACGGATATGAATACTATATGAAGAGCGATGTATAATTACTTTTTCAATATTATATGTAAGAAGAAGAAATGGAATATGAGTCAACTTTCGCGCCACTCCTAGAGAGATTTAAACCGGGGTCTAAGGGGAGAGCTATGTTTTTTACAGGCGAGAATAAAAACAATTTAGAGCTTAAATCACAAATGTATTGAACAAAATGAAGTAATATTATAAAAGCACAGTTATTAACACAAACCATAACCATAACCATAAAATTAACACAAACCAACATATTTTTAAACAATCTGCAACAATATTTCTTATAATTGAATATGTAAATGTCCTAAGCAATTTATGTGGTCGTCCATATAAAATATTTTAATATTTTCGGTTCTTCGCTCTCTTTTTTCATCTCCTCGTCAATACGGCTGAAAGTGGGGAACGAAATTGTCTTAACACTAGGTTCTCTGGTTCCCTCTGCCTACCCTGTTACATGCGAGATAGAGCGCGAAGCTAAAAAAAGAGTATTTCTCACGCACCATCTTTAAATTTGTGAACATTTTTTTTTTTAAAACTTGTGGTACAAGTCAAGCTAGTATTTTCGGTTCTAATGAAACCAGGAAACCAATCCTTTGGAGCGTACGACCTGGAGCACATAAATCATTGATTATATCTCTCGATCGCACCATGACTCTCTCTATAAATGTGCAGGGGCACATCTCATTACAAATATATATTTAATTTATGGTGAGTATTTTTATTTTTGGGGTGAAAGTTACTCAGATAAATATATATATTTAACTAGTTGATGCCTTCAATTTCGTTTGCTAGATTTATTAAGAGTTTTGATTTATTAAGAAAAAGTATCAAAATAGATTGAGTGGGCTCGCGACTATTATTAACGGAGTAATCTTTTAATAACTTCTTTCAATAGTATTTATTGCGTTACTCTAAATCTAGTTTATGTAGAAACATGACGAGACTGAATAAAAATTAAAAATATTTTTTTTGTTCCTGTAAGATAATGTGTAGACCTATTCGTAATGAAAACAATAAGTTAAACAATTTATTCAAGAATCTTCACAAAATTTGTTAAAACTACAAGATTTGACAAGTGCTGACTTTAGAAGAATTTGACTGCATTTATTCTATTTAAATTGATAGAGGACAGAAATAGATATTATTAGAAGTAAGGAAAAAATTAAGCACAGATTTTGCATTGAGTAAAGTAAACAGCACAAACATTCAGTTCATCATATTTGTTTCGACAAGCAAGCACCATAGCTGATAATTACAGCTTCATCATTAACGACTTCTTAAATATTCAATACATAACTAATTAAAACTTTTTTAATGAGCTTTATTTAAGAACTTTTATAAAACATACTAAGTAAATGTTTAGCTATAGCTCTTTGCTAGTATTCTGATTGCTTATTTGTCTTGCTGAACAGTAACTCAATTTCATAATTTATGTACTGAATTTTCATCGAAACGGTCAACTTGTTTATCAGAATTCAAAAGTGCTTAGAACATAATTTATGCGAATCACGAAAACGTCGTTTTTATTATTATACTTAGATACTTTAATACTTGTGTCATACTTCTCTTGATGGTACGAGCTTTTGATGAGCGACGATTAATGAAAATTACACTCTATTTGTATATAACTTATTTTTAATTATTTTATTCATCAAGTAGGGGGACTCCGGGACGGCACTTGAACTATTTTTTATATTAAGTTTCAAACCTTCTTATAAATGGGATGTAGAAATTTAGTTATTATTAAAAACAAGCTTTGTTTCCTTGAGTATACTTGTGTATTATTACTTTTTTAGTAATTGAGTACTATGTGATTATATACATATACTAATAAGATATGGGAAACGGATCAACTTTCCTCAGTCCTAGGAATACTTGAACCTCATCCCGGGTGTAAGGAGAGTTGATCATCGTCTTTTTTTTAGGGAGAAGCCACGAAACCCACGTTAAATTTACTAAAATTATTAAAATTTTCTCTGAAGTAACAAAACCACACTTCAATTCCTAAGAGGTAAACAAGCTGACCGTCGTGCAAAATACGATCGATCTACGATAGTATTGACATATGGTATGGCATTTTTGAAGGATATTTCAACTCTCCCATATGGGCAAGTCTTCCGGACTCCCCCTGTACTTTAATAAATACTTGTTAAGACACTCCGATCCCCACTTTCCGTCGAATTGGGGCATTGCGCGCTGAGTGCCGAAACTCCACGCCGCGCTTTGCCTTGTTACCAAAC
This sequence comes from Philaethria dido, assembly GCA_033558755.1. Classification (NCBI taxonomy): domain Eukaryota; kingdom Metazoa; phylum Arthropoda; class Insecta; order Lepidoptera; family Nymphalidae; genus Philaethria; species Philaethria dido. The sequence goes on from JAKGSA010000720.1 coordinate 67,950, forward strand.
CAATCGAACCCACAACTTGTCGCGTTTACAGTAGCACGCTTGTGCCTCTGCGCCGCGATAGGCGTTTATATTTTAATATTTGTTTGAATTTCTAATACCTTTTCTAAAATAATTTAAGCTCTAAAATAATAAAGTATGACACTCAAGGTTATATTAAAATTATATTTAATTTAATATTAATTTATTATTTTTACTTATTTGTTTTATTATTATCTGTACTTTATCATTTTTTTTAAATCAGTTCAAGCGTTCATCTTACCAATATTATGAATGTGAAAGTTTGTGAGGATGGGTGAATGTTTGTTACTCTTTCACGCAACAACTACTGAACAGTTCAGTATATTTTTTTTCAGTGATATAGCTTATATATTAGAATAACATACAATATCTAAAATAAAAATATATTTTGTGTAATCTGGCCATGAATATCTAGTATACAAATCAATCATCGATCATTAATAATAAGGAAAATAAAATCTAGTTTTACCATATTAGTTATGTGTTATGTTTGATTTTGTAGTTGATGTAGAAATAGTCGTCTTTTCAACGTAATCAGATTGCGACTTATATTGCGCGCTCTGTCAATTCTAGATAAAATGCATTAAGATTTCTAAAACCAATTTTCTAAGAATGCGTAATGCGTTTTGAGTATATTCTTGAAAATTAAATTCTTGGTTCTATTGCGTCACTCTTTCACTTTGTCGTTGTTTATTTTTACTTATTTAAAAATAGATTCCATCCGTTTTACGCTACAATAAATATCTTATAGTTTTAAAATGGAAAAGGAAAAGAAAGAAACGCAAATAAAAATAAAAACACAGGATATTTCTGTGTTATTTCATATTTAATATTAAATTAGGAATTTCTTTATTTATATTAATCAAACTTTGAACTATTGTATCACATTTTTTCAAGAAATTATACTGTTTATAATAAGGTCTAGTTTTTGCCGTCAAAAAAATGGCGGATATCCCAGCACACTTTATTCTATGATGGACCAACTGCTTTTTGGCCATGCAAATATCACAACAAATATTCAATGAACACAGTCTTGTCTTCACATGCACAGACTTGGTATTTCTGACAAGGCATTCAGAGTTTCATTAAATATTACTTCGCGAAAAATCCATTCAGTCTCTTTTTCTCTTAGATTTAGGATATTATCATATGTTATTGTATTTCTATTTGATCTTTTTTATTGCTTTTTTTCTTTGTTGTTCTGTCCTGTCTGTTTTCCTTCACTTTTTTATATGGTGAAGATGTTTTAATCTCGCTTTCTTGAACTTTTGCGGCCGCATCAATAGTGAAGTAAACTTGGTGGTACATCATATCTCTCTTCCACTCGTCTCGCTGAAAAAATACATTTAATCGTACTAATTTTGCTTGTTAATATTTCTGTCATTTGATTTTCAACATTTTTAAACACAGCACTCCAAATGTACAAGTATTATTATAAATACTATTATAATCCTTAAATATATAAAAATTGCTATAACCATGAATGGCAGGCAAGTATAAAGATTTATTTATTATACTTAATAATC
>JAKGSA010000720.1:69895-136888 GCA_033558755.1 Philaethria dido
TATAACTTTCGCAATCTCATTTAACATGTTCAGATTCCGCTTAAAGCTTTCATTGTTTTGTATCTATTGTGCTCTATCATTGAGATTTTCTTTTGCGATTGTGTTTTACCTAATTATTTTAGTAATTAATTGAATGGCGAAAATGTTTGACGCGTTTATATTTTAAGTTTCGATATGTTTTCACAGTACAAAGAAATAAGTAAAACAATTAATAATAAGTATTAGTCATTAAACAAAATGAATAATACTCATTACTTATATTATTTCACTTTTTGTCTGAACCACATGTATGCACAACTATATTATTGTTTTATTAAAAAAAAACATTAAATTCTTATACAGTATACCTACCATACCTGTTTATATATAAAATATGGAAGCTTTTTCTTTTGATAAGATAGGATGAGTCTATAGGTGTAGAAATTCAGTATATCTTGTCTTTGTATGGACAAACAGAGTAAATCTAGTTATTTTTTTCATAAAAGATATATCAACTCTCTCAAAATGTTACGGAATAAATTTCAACATTTTATATAGTAGTAAATCAGACGTAAATAGACAAATAACATATAAACATTATCAATGAAATGGGTTGTCTTCTCAATCAATAAGAGTTTTATAATCGTGTCGCATGTATAAAAGTTAAACGTCGTAGCTACGTTATTTATTGCTTGCTACGAGCTGTGTTGTAGAAATAACCTGTAGATAATTGAACCATGTTTGTAGGAATGTTCAAATATAAATATAATTAAGAATTTTAGCGTCATCTAAAGTTTTTCTTAATTAAATTAAAACTTTATTAATTTTAACACTTACCATATTTTGAGTATCAAAAAAAGTCGTATTTAGATATTTTTTTTTATTTATGTTGCTTGACATATAAATTATGAATCAAGTCGCCATCTTAGCATAATGGGATGTCGCATTGCACCAAGACGCTTGACTGATAATGTAATTGGTTATGGGTTCGATTCTCACTCCTCAATATCCGGCGGAAAGTGGGGAACGGAATGTCTCGATACTAGATTCTCTCTCAAAAAAAATCATTAATTATTAAAAATCCATTATAGCGATTTAAGCATTTTTAAGTAACTCAATTTAAAATCATATTATTTTTGTTAGACATCAAATCTATATTTTCTTAATATTCTAAATCACATGCTCTCAATGTTATTAAAATATTTTTTAGATTCTATTAAATCCAAATATGCGTAAAATTAAAACATTTACGGGAGAGGTTCAAATATTAATAATTCACAGATAAGAGCAAGTTCCTCCAAAATTGGAAAAGTTGATTAATGAATCCCCATTGTGGTTGTCAGAAAATCCTGCGATGGATAGTAGGCGACAGCGATCAAGGCATCGGCGAGGCATGATAGCAAAATACGGTTAAGAAACGGAATTGCCATTTGGTTATTTTACTTTAATCTATATTTAAATTATGTTTAATTGTGTTGCTTATAAGGACAGAGAGGCAATATTGCCTCGACAAGCAACTGTATATACTAAATAACAAAAAAACAGGGGCGTCGAATTTCGCTAAGAAAACAAAATATAGTTATATAAATTTATAGTTATTTGTGTGAGCTTAAATGTAATGTATTTCTTCTGTGATAACTATAGAAATTTCGTTTGGCTACAAAAATGATGTCGTCGAAACTTTAACACACACTTTTCTTTTTAAAGCTATGTTTCGAATGTATCAATTTTGACAGTAATATGTTATATAATATTCTAATAATAAACTCTTTATTTATTCCTTACCGCCTGTCGTGGCGCAGAGGCACAAGCGTGCGACTGTAAACGCGACATTGTGGGTTCGATTCCCACTCCAGAAAATGGAATTTTTCATTTCCTGGGTTGGTAACAAGCCAAAGCGTGGCGTTGAGTTCCGCCACTCAGCACGCAATGCTTCAATTCAGCGGTAAGTGAGGAACGGTATGTCTTAACTCTAGGTTCCCTCTGCCTACCCTGTTATATGCGGGATACAGCGTGAAGCTAAATATGTATGTATGTATGTTATTTATTCCTATTTAAGCAATTTAACTTCTATATCTAAAGGAAAATTTAATATAATAATATTGTGTAGGTATAACCCATCTTCAACTCCAACGTAGCATCTTAAACTTATTTGAAGTAAACTTTATAACTAACAAGATATTCTTAAAGTACTCCAATATTAAGATTAATTTTAACAACAAACTTAGAGAATAAGAAATTACTGTTGGAGTAAAAGCCTGTTAACGACACTCTCGCGGGTAAAGATCTTTTATCTGAAAAGTTTAAGCATAATCGAATTTCAATTATATGGTTCAGTATATCTAAACATAGAAATATGAATGTTATGAGATGACAACTTTCACCGTACCTAAATATTTCTTTTCTCAAATCAAGGTGAAAAACATAATATGTGCTTTTTCCCAGGATGTTTCTCGTGGCGAGTTCCAATAAGAAGAAGATTCAGAATATCTTCACAAGGTGTCATTCGAGCAGTGACGACATTTCAATTCCATAAATTAATTTTACATATATTTATCAGATAAATAAACAGGTTAATTATATTACGCAACATTTGAGATCAGAAGCCTGTAGTTTTTAAATTTCTTATAATTTATTTCAGAACGTTTTAAAAACTGATCGTTGAATTCTCTTAATCTCAAGAGTTATAAATCGATCATCGATACTTTCTGATATATATTCAAAGCTCTATTCAGCAGCTTCATCCCGTTATTTACCGCATAGCAGGATATTTAAAGAGAACACTGTGAGTAGACACTCCGTTCGCCGCTTTCTGTCTGAATTCGTGGCATTGCGTATTGAGTGGCGGAACTCTACGCCACGCTATGTCTCACCAGAGCGGAGAGATGAATATAATTTAAATATAATCATTGTCCCGAGCACGAATCTAACCTATAACCAAAAGCATTTTCAGTCAGGCACTGTCCCACTGCGCCACGATAGTCTCAGTAGTCAGTCAGTAGTCTCACGATAGTCATTGCTATTTATTTTTAATAAGCACCATATCTTAATCTGGGAGAAAGGTTTATGTAAAATTCATTACTGTCATTCTTTTAAATTTAAATTATAAACAATATTTTTAATGAATTATTATTATAGCATTATCTTTACCTGTTTGCCAAAATTAGAAGAGAAAACAGCTTAAAGACGGCATCTTAATAATAAGTAAAATGAAGAGATGATTAAAGAGATCGAGTGCCTATTACAAAAAATAAAATATGTAGTTGATAATAAAAGACAGAATGATCTTACATTTTTATTATCCATTTATTTTGTAGACTTACAATTTTTTCCAGTCTCATTTTCTAGACTTAAAACTCTAAGGACTAGTAACAAATAATTACTGAGAATTAGTTGTTGAAAATATATTATCAAGTTTAAAGTAAGGAGGTTTATTAAATATATAACGAATATGAATATTAGTATTTTAAGGTAATATTAACATTTGCCCGCAGTGGTATAACATTATACATATACTGAAGTATTCATTAATAAGATGTTAGAGTTATAAATTATATTACGATAAAGCTTTCATTTTGAATATCATACTAAGTTTTAAGTTGTGTTTGATATATCCTTCGGTAAGGAAATTTTAAACTGAAGCAATACTATAAGATATATAGCTATCATGCTAATTGCCTGCAACAAACAAAAAAAACATGTACCTATTGTAAATTTTTTTCTTAATAAAACGCTATTTATAAAGAATTTTATACAGATATAGAAGGATTAAATAACACATTATAAAAATCTTATATATTCCACTTATGTTTCAAAATAACTTATGCATATGACCCAACAATGTTTTGGGCGCAGTATCTGGCAACGGGTATGCTTATATTTTAGATATCCTATAGTTAGTCAATGAGGGTACATATTATCTTCCAGATACCTCAGCAGCTTTAATAATGAACACTTTATGTAACGAAAATATTTTTTGTATAAATATTAAATTAGAAGCTTCTAATTTTATTACTCAATTCTGCTTCAAAGGTTATGAAAATACGATGTTAATTTCTTTTTTAAGGGTTACAAGTCAAACCAGCAAAAACAATTTCAAATTAAATCGTCAGGAGGGCATTAGGAGTCAAGTGACGTAATTCAGGTATTCAGTTTCGCTTCTTTACAGCTCCATTAATGTTGATACCACCTCTGTGTATCATTTACCGACTTAGTACCTTTATTATAATGTCTAATTAATTTTATATTGATCAAGCTACTACTTACATAATTTACTTTGTCTCCACTGCTGTTGTGTATAAAACAAGTGATACCAATATGAATTCATATAATAATCAACTTAAAATATGCTATATAAGCAACAATAGGGGAAGACAGAACTAATAATTCAAGAAGGATTCGAATTCAAAGAAAAGGTATCCTGTAAAGCGATACCTTCTTTAGCGTACCACTCAAAAGTTAAGCGATAGCTAGTTCATAATTAATCAAAACTTTAAAATAAGAAGAAGTAATTTAAGTTATCCTCGTCAGGTAATAAATAAGCCTTACAAAATCAAACATTACAAGTATACAAAATCAGTACCGTGGAATCGGATTATGCTAGTTTCACTTGGTATAATTATTTTAGTCATATGAGATAGATAAACCCATAGATAAAAAGAATAGCTAAAGTATATCCATAGGCATAACGAATTATATAATAGCTTTTATTATACTTACCATTAATTTAGAATTAATTAATTAACAATTTTTGTTAAATAATAAATTCTATATTGACATCTTCCGCTAGTATTTTAAATATACTTACTGACGTTAAAAGTTCTCTATTGACATCAGCGTATCCTTTTAAACTTACAACTGCTGGATTCATTTCTATTGCCTGAATAAAATGATCAATCTGTGAAGGAGAAAGTTTTTTATAAAAGCTTATACGAAGTTGCGTCTAGTAATATTATAAGATTAGTATAATATTGTTATAACACCTCTTTTTGAGTCGGTCGATCCACAGATAGAACATCGATCGAAAGCAAAGTATCTTGTACACCAGCCGCTACCTGTACAATGAAGATCGAATGTGTTGTGGTGTTTAAGGATGTGCTTATTATGAAAAACTTAATTATAATAACTCTCATACCATATAAATCTATGTATACTTTAATAATACTTCAATCTTTACCTATAATAGAACTCTATCTTATTCACATGCCTATTACGATATACTATACAATAAATTTACTGTAACACTGCATATGGGAAAATAACTTATTAAGTAGGTGTATTTACACCCGAAATAAATCAAATAGATATCTCAATTTCGTAACAGCTATATAATTTATAACTGAAACTTGATTGTCTCACAAGAAAAATACATAAAATATATATTTACAGGATTAGACCTCCTTAATTATTTGTTTATATAAACAGGCATGCAGTAATGTTATAAATATTACGTAAGTACTGTGCTTAAGCTGGTTATGCGCCCCATTACAAGATAATGCGGATGAAAGTTTCTAACTAAACTCTGTAATTTTATTCCTGGAAACGAAAATTCAGCGTGTTCCTGAGCTTTAGCAGGAAAACTTGAATCTGGTTTTAGCAATTTATCTATCATACATATTAATAATATTTCAGTTACCTTTGAGATAATTCTTCATTTTTTTATATCTAAAAAAATCTTGTGTTACACTGATCAAATATGAAAATAAATAAACATAAAGGGATAAAATAAATGTGTATTATTTGTAGTCTTAACTACATATCTGATCTAAATTCATCTACTTTAAAATTAAATTTTAACTTAACTAGAACGACGCATACAGATGGAACTCAGAAACGCCAAACCAATTAATAATTCTATAGAATCCATGCGTGCAACCTTCATCTTGAATATATATTTTTTCAATGTAAGAATGATGGCAACTTTTCACATCTTGTTTTATTTTAAAAAAATATTAGGAAGTTAACGTGTCTTTATCGATAGGAAGATTCCGAATTTTTTTATTAAGCTAGACCACACGCATTAGAATATGTAATCCTTAAAATTTATCTCTCTGTAAGCTTATGTAAATCAATGTAGAATTATAAATAAATATTACAAAAATAAATATATAGCATACTTTAAGGGTTGATTTATGAGAGCAATCTGCAAAAATAAAGAGCAATGTAGAGCAGTAGAGTGCGTCAACAATCAAGCCCATCTCTTTGAAGCTAAATCCAAAGCCGTGATCAACAATTTCGGATAAAGCTCCATACACAGCTATGGTTATGTTAAAATACCTGAAATCCGAAAAATAAAGGACCTTTAAAAAAATGTTTTTATCTGAACATTTAATATTATTTAATGAAATGTTGTGAAACGTTTATTTTACGTAATTGTAATTTTCGTATTTCTAGCTCACAGAACGAAATAAGAGATAACAAGCACCATCGTGGCGCAGTCGAAATGCCTTACGTGATGGCTGTGGGTCCGATTCCCACACTAGAAAATGATTATACTTAAATTATTTTCATTTCAAAATGACAATGAATACCACCATTCAGCACAAAGTATCTTTTACAAACAAAAATAGATGAAAGTTGGAGAACAGGGAATCTTAACAAAATCTTGTAGATGCTCTCTAATTCACAAAAATAGAGGTGTCGAGAGCATTTTCAGTATATATGTAAACCACAGTTAAAAGATATTAGGATACTTACAACCAAAATACAAAATAAATATATACATTTATATGAAGATGTCAGTTGTATATGCATTTTGTTATACCTGAATAGAACACTTAATGTATAACACATACGTACATGAATAGACAGTATGTTGAGTAAGTCCGGGCGTAGGCGTTACCAAGTAACTGAAGTAGCTCGGACAGATTTAACCACAAAAAGCGATAGCTCGATATCAGGTTGGCTGTACATTCTACATCCACATCCTAATAAAAATTTAATTTGAATTGTTTGTTTCATAAAACATACTTTGTACTGGTGCGAAATTTCTACTTACTTTCTTCACTTACATGATAAGATTGAATTATGTGTGATTAATGTATTTTATTATTTTTTATTTTCTTTCCACCTTTCAATGGGATAGGTAAATGGGGCTTAAAGGGTAAAAGTAGAAGTAGTAATGTCTAAATTGAATAAATAATGTAAGAACGTAGTGTCATTCTGCACATTGCGGCTATTTTAAAGAGTATAATATTTAACCAAGCCGGGAAAATACGAAAAATTTTAATATTAAATATGTCATGAAACTAAATCGATCGTCATGATGGCATGGTTCTATATTATTGCTATTTTATTACTATGTTTATGTAGGTATTACCCTCTGGAAACATTCTGACAGGCTTTGAGACGCTACTCTGATCCCTCTACAGTTGATATACCAAAGGGCACAGTTCATATTAATCATTGTAATAATATGGTAATAAGCCGCAGTATGACGAAGAAGAAAACCATCCAACAAAGCACATAGGCTGAGCAAAAAGCAAACAGCGAGCAATAGGCAACCAAAACTTATAACGACGATTGTTTTTTTTAAATTTGGAAACTTTAAATTCTGGCCCGTTACACGATAGTACCTTACCTGTAAAAAAAGTAATTTAGTATTTTTTTTTCAAAACTATGTGTAATACTATTTTTTTATTGAAATATATATGGGATGGACCAGCCCAGTCCAAAAGCGTCGAATATTGTGTTTTGCAAACAAACTTAGCCAAAACGTATGTATGTTATCAGGGATACAAGTCTTCGCTGTTTATACAAACTATTACGTGAATTTTGAATTCACTGAATTTATTTAACCAACCATTTAGGTTACCTTTTTGGAATACTTTAATAACTATGTAATTCCTAAAGGAACTTAAACTAACAACCCACGTGCACAGAACGCTGCCTCGCGACAAGTAATAGTTTAAAATATTATATAGAGAAAAGTAATCAACCACGTACTACTTCTATTAACAGCTTCAATAAAGTTAAGTCACGTTGTCACGTATTCCATGATAAGTAAGTTTAGTACAAAGTAAGCTAACAATGTTAAAAATTTTTGGCCCTTACTTGAAACTTTCCCCAATTCGTTTTATAAATGGCGACTTGATGTGCGACGCCCCATCCGACGAATGGGATCCAAAAATGTGGGACGAGAAAAGCAACAAATAGTATAGAATAAATATAATCGTCGAATTTCTTAATAGATCGTAAAATCGTGATACGTTCATATCCCACGATTAATACGATTACCGTTGTGACTATGTAGAAACATATGGCATAAGCCGTAGCTCGGGATTTCCAGCTAAATGTTATTGTACCTAAAATAAAAACATTTGCTGAGCCATTTGCTCATGTTAACGGTTTGTAATAGCAGAGTTTGTTTTCTAAATGGTAAGCGCTCGTATGTCTGTCACATATGGCCGTGAAGTAGACCATATATTTTTAGTCATATTGAAATTTCATTGAAATAAAAAAAAAAACTTTAGGATAAGAGGTAATAATCCTTAAATCCTCCAAATAAAATATAAATTTAATGGGACAGAGAAAAGCTCATAATTTATACCAAAAAGTCTAAAAACTGTTTAGATCCTTCCATCAGCCAGATCGGGGAAAAATATTTTAAAATAAATATTCGAACATCGAACCCACTACCATTATATACAATGAGACATTTTCGAATTATGTCATTATTTTCTTATATTCTTAAACATGAAGAATAAAACAACACCTTACCTGGTCGAGAACGCGTTATTGGCATGACAGCTAGCGCTCGAAACAAAACAAGCAATAATTTATGGTCTCTATAAAACTGATCGTGGATCTCGCAAGTGTCACCATCCTGAGATGATAATAAATTACGTTGTTCTCTCTCCTATAAATATTTTTTTATTAATTTAATTTTAAGCCAATTGTTCTAGTTCTAGAATTTAAAAAGCCCCTTATATTCTTTTTGAGACATAACATTATAAAAGCTTATTTTCACAAAAGGATTTTTTATTTATCCTTTACATTCCCAATTTAAAATTGTAGTAGGTACATAAGGTTTTATAGAACGTAAAGTAACTAATAATTAGATTTTAAATTCGTTAAAATGCAATGATGTCTCCTAATTATTAAACCTTGTATTATATTACAGGGAACAGTAATATAAATATATAAAATATAATTTTTATTTTGCGGTAAGCACAATTTTAATTACAGGAAGTTAAACCAACTTGATCAGTTGCTTAAAAGATTTCTTGATTACATAAAAAGAATGCGCATAGTTTCACTCAATGTTACTTTCGTGCTGACCGGCGATTTAATATAACTTCTTATTGCTCATTGCAGTATACTTTTCTTTTATTTATATACTTACTTTTACCTTGTGGTATTTTTCATTAACAGGTTCACTATTTTATGCAAGAGCACCGTCAATTAATCCTAACCAATAGGAATGCATTTAAAGCGGTTATATGTATGTACAACACTACTAATATGTATTCTTTACCAGTTGTCGACTGCAACTATGTCAATCGCGTAACCTTCATGACCCTTGCGATACTACTTCCTTCTGTCTTACGTAGTTTCGACCTTTTGACTTTGCAACGTAAGTCTGCCCATTTTTCCATTGCCGTAAGGATATCGGGAAATACTTTTTCCCTCAGTCTCTTTTTTGTTTATTTTTAATCGTATGAATGAATTGGTACTTACGTAATCTTTCTGTGTTTTTTCAAGAACTACTCTATTTAATTGAATATGTCTCATATCATTTCTTAGTAACGAAGAATTTATACGTTCTTCGAACAAATGGTCGGGTATCATGTTTACAACATTCTATCTTGAACTAACAAATTATTCGTCTTAAATAGGCTGATTTTATCGAATCGGTAAACAAGGCGTGAAATATTGTGGCATATTTCATTAAAATTGAACGTAAACGATGGTGGCCGCTTTTGAATTTTAATGCGTCGCCTGAAACTGGGTAATGACTGTTATTGCCACTGGTCAACATAGACATACGTACTTATGTTGTTTTTTAATAAGTAATACTCCACTTTGTTAGTTGTACCTAATATCAATAAATCGCCATTGTTATTCGTGAACATTTCTTATTTTATGCTATAAGTAATCCTCTTATACTCCTGATCCTAAACTAGAACTACTTTTCCATACCTGTTTTGTAGTAGTAAGAATATTATGTTTCATTTAATTTCTGTTTGATAATTATTATAAAGTAACCAACTACGATTCCACGGCTCTAGTTTCGCAGTAGAAACTGTTCTAACGGCGCTCACGATGGTCATGACGTGTGAGTTCGAGGCCCATTCGGAAGATGGAGGAGGAGAATTATTTCATCCGCCACCAGCAACATCTATACATTTTTAGGTCAACACTATTAACGGCAAGTGTAGTCAAGTGCTTAACTTTTATATAAAAAAAAACAACACCTTATGTGAAACCTTAACCAGGATAATCGCCGCTACAAGATCGCGGACACGCCATTTTGTAGCGGCGGCTATCTTGGATTCACAATAATATTGAATATTCAAAGAACGAATAGAAAAGCAATGATCGCTATTATAATACTAAATACACGTGACATTGGCGAAATGATTAGTGCTCAACTGGCACGCTCGAAACGCCATATGATAAGAACCAAACCAAAACCTTAACCAGTTGTTAAGGAAAAAGAAACAACCATATTTCCGATATCATTTAATATTAAAATAAAGATATCACAGTTTTATTACTATACATAATCCATAAGTAAATATATTGTAAGTGCATAACAAACAGGGCTCTAAAAAAATATTCCAGGCTTAAAAAATATTACAGGCAGACAATTTAGAGCTTTACAGAGACTCATGGTGCAAACAATTAATTTACACTTATTGATATTAAAGGTATTGTTTAAAATTCAAAAGGCTTTTCTTTATTTTTGTACTCTTTGTTCTGGGATTATTACAAAATATCAAACCACAAATCTTAGGGCTTTAAGACTGTAACAGTTAATTACTAATTTGTTTCAATTCTTGTGTTCCATAAAAATATGATTATTAAATAGACAATAAACTAGATTATAATCTAATTGAATATGGGATTACCATAGATTAAAAAATTTAATCAGCGAATTAAAACTGAGCATTCAGTCTTTTTATATACAACAACTCTTAACAAAGATAAAACACCATTTTTTAATATTAATTTAAATTTAATGTAGCTCTAAATGGATGGAATAATTATTTTATGACTTTAGTTTAGTCAATTGTGCCATTAATTCTTTATCAATATCAGAAGTTGATTCACCAACTTTGTTGCGTGCCACCGAAGGTGCATTTGCCATCTGTGAAAGGAAATGACAGAAATTAAAATATTAATATAATATCTAGAAATAAAATTTAAAGTACCAAATACTTTGGCAAAAGGTTTATGAAACACTTAGAGATACTAAAAAAGTTATATAGGTATATATTTTAAGCAATTATTTATATATATTTTTTTAAAATGACGATAAAACATAAATGTCTTACTTTTCCACTTATTTCAATGCCTATCTCATCCAAAACCTTATTTACAATGCCCTCAGTTTCTTCTTCATCTCCAGACTCTGTCATTATATCATCTAAAGTATCTGAAACTGATATAAAAAACAAGTGTTAGTGTGCATAATTAAAATGTTAAAGTATTAGAGAGTTGAAACAACTTATATTACTATAACTTACCTCACTATAACTTACACACATTTGACAAATTTACCATGCGGATGTTAAATCTATAAAAGCAAGAGAGTAGCTTGGAGCAGTGCTGTTTTGATACAACAACATGTTTGCTTAGAAACCTCCACTATTCAAACTTCTATTATAGTAAACAGTCACATTTGCAAATATTATATATTTATTAAATTCATGAGTATCTTTCTCACTTTTCTTTAGCATTCTACTACTAATATTCTAAAAAACATAATAAAACTTACTCATTTCATCTGTCATATCCATTTTTGCACTTGCATATTTAAATGCTTCCATATCCTTTGAAATTTGTTGAGGATTCAATACTTTATTTATATTACCCATAGTTTTAGCAGTAGTACCCATTGCATTTGCTATTGCAACATTAGCACCCATTGCCTTGTTATGTATTTGTACACTTGAAATCTAGAATTTTTATCAACATATATTTTATAGACATTTAAGGAACTGAGTTTCATTAAAATATGATATTAAAATAAAGACTTTTAAATCTCACCTTACTGTTAGCTGCATATATTCTAGTTTTTTGGTTTCTTAACTGCACTAACTGTTTTGCAAGTATTTTACAACCTTCATTGTCTCCTTCTTTAGCCATTTTTTTGATTTCCATTTCCTGAAATAGTTATATACCTGTGTATTACATCTTTATAAAATACATAGATTTATCAATTTCCTTGTGTAATGAAGAATTGTAAGTGTTTGTAGTTTACATACCAATTTCTTTTCCTCTCTTTCTAAAGCTAGCTGATCTCGCTCCAAATCTCTCCCTGCTTTGCGAAGTTCACGATCATTTTGTCGTTGTTGTTCTAGAAATAAAAATGATTTATATAACATGATATTGCAATAATATTATTGAGCAGCTTATTCAAACTTATTATACCTTTAACCGTAGGTGCCTTTTTAAAGAAATTCATGTTTATATTAATTTTTAACCACTATGACTATACAACAAAATAATGACACAATAATAAATTTTATTGTAAAACTGACTTAAAATGATCAAAACTATAAACAAATAATTATAAATAGGCAATATGAGTAATACATACTGCAATCAAATATTTTGTCAGCTGTCACGCCACAAAAAATGACAATTTAACGTCACTTTCACGAAAATGTCAAAAAGTTTCACAGATAACATAAACTGACACCGAATCAATCGCAATCGAATCGCATTATTAACCCGTTTCTCATTGTAACTCAACTATCTTTATTTTTAGGAAAAAAATGCGTGTTATTTGAATTGATTTGTTATACAGAAATTTTCTTGTATTATTAATATATAGAAATAATTCATTTATTTTGTTTATTTTATTATATTAGCGTAAAATTGACATTTATCTAGTCTTGTTGGATTTTTTATGCTTCCGTTGACTCAATTTAACAAGAATAAAATTCTTAGGAACCTAAATTTGTTAGGAACTTTATCATTTTTTTTTATTGTGATACAATTTTAAAGATTCCAATACACAATCATATTTACTTATTGTAACAACTACAATGTATTTAACCTTCCTCCAACAAGGCTTGTGTCGGATACGACACTTTGTACCTACAACCAAGGGCGCCATGTGCGCATCGATGTGGGGAAGGGGAAAGGGTCGAATTACCCTACTAGCCAGTTGTGCTGCACCTGTTGGCGAGGTAAGTTCATGCTCCCTTTTTCCTTTCTCTACCTGAGTTTATTCAAAGAGTGCCTGTGTCGTTACCGACACTGCCTTGTGGTGCGTGTTTTATTTTTTGGATGACTTCACACATAGATACTTCTTTTTTTTTCTAGTGTACTGACATTATTTGCTGCAAGATGACCCACCCATGTAAATTCATCACAGAGGAGGAAATTTTGTTCGAATTGGAGCGCCAGAATAGGGAGTGTGATGATCAAGACCTGCATGATGCTCATGATTCATGTAGTGAACCTGATGATGAAATTTTATCCGATCATGAGCATGATGCTGACGACGCCTCATATGATTATTCTGATGAGGATGATTTTCAGGGAAATCAAGATGGTGGGATGGATTTGGAATGTTCAATGGAAGATTTTTCAGACCAATCTCGTGAATTTGATGACAGGAATTTTTTGTTGGGTAAAGATGGTGAGACGATTTGGAGTGACCAGCCGTTTACCAGCAATTTTTCAAGAACACAAAAAAAGAATATAATTTCACACCTACCAGGACCGAAAGGAGCTGCTCGAGGATTGACTAGGGAACTGGACATATTTTTGTTATTCATGAGCAATGAAATGATTGAAATGATCGTACGATACACCAATGAAGAAATTGTAAAAAAAGCAGCAAAGTTTGAATCTCGACAGTGGTATATTCATGAAACAAATGTCACGGAAATCAAAGCCCTTTTTGGCCTTCTGATAATGTCGGGAGTTTTGAAAAATTCGGGCCTCAACACCAATGACATGTTTTCACCTATTTTTG
This sequence comes from Philaethria dido, assembly GCA_033558755.1. NCBI lineage: Eukaryota > Metazoa > Arthropoda > Insecta > Lepidoptera > Nymphalidae > Philaethria > Philaethria dido. The sequence continues at coordinate 84,030 of JAKGSA010000720.1, forward strand.
GTCCTCCAATCTTCCGAAGTGCCATGACCAAGAACAGATTCGAATTTCTTCTGAGCGCACTTCGTTTCGATTCCAAAACGACTCGAGATGAGAGAAGAAGGAGTGACAAATTTGCTGCGTTCAGAGACATCTGGACCATATTTGAACAGAACTGTAGACGCTACTACAGTCCTTCAGAGTATGTAACAGTGGATGAAACCCTACTCAGTTTCAGGGGACGATGTCCTTTTAGGATGTACATCCCCCAAAAGCCTGATAGATATGGTCTGAAAATAATTTCTATTTGTGATTCCCGCACATTTTATTTTTGTGGGGGGATACCATATATTGGCAAGGAGGTGAGAGCAAGGAACAGCTTCTTACTACCAACCCAGTATGTCCTGACTTTGACTGAACCCCTAAAAGGATCGAACAGAAACGTCACTACAGACAATTGGTTTACATCCTGTGAATTGGCGGACGAGTTGGTAAATAGAAAACTGACGTTGGTTGGAACAATTAGGAAAAATAAGAAAGAAATTCCTCCTCGTATGGTCACAAATGGGCTGCCTGCTAATTCATCGACATTCCTATACGATCCAGACAAGATGATTGTTTCGTACAAACCAAAGAAAAACAAATATGTCCTCCTCCTATCTTCGATGCATTCTGCAGGGATAGTCAACGCCGAATCCTCCAAGCCAGAGATTATAGAATTTTATAATGTTACTAAAGGAGGTGTCGACGTATTCGACAAATTATGTCACGCTAGCTCCACAAAAAGAACCAGCAACCGCTGGCCCATGAGGTACTTTTATGGTGTGCTAGACGCCAGTGCTCTCAATGCATACATAATTCATAAATTGAATTCTGATATGCCCACTCCATTTTACCGCTCTAACTTCTTGAAATCTCTTGCATATGACTTGACCGAACCTCACATGCGTCAAAGGATGTATAATACAAATATCCCAAAACACCTTCGAAACGCTATTTGCTTTGTTCTGGGGGAAGATCCAGCTTCCCTCGTAAGACCTCCACCACCCTCAAACCCGGAATTTTCTGGAAGGCCTGGTAAATGCCATTTTTGTGACTGGAAGAAGAATAGAAGGGGTAATCACTACTGTGAGAAATGCAAGAGAAGTGTTTGTGGAGAGCACAAGCGTGTTATATGCCAAATATGTCTGGAAGAGGGACCTTCCAGTGATGAATAATGTGATTTTTCGTTAATTTTGTTCATTTCAATAATGAATAATAATGTGATGTGATTGATGATAATGATGTGATTTGAAAAATAATTTTATATATTTTCAAGAATTTATTTCATTGTTATATTACGAATTGCATTTTATATAGCAGTTCTAGTCTGAGAGGAACCTATGTGGCTGATTTTCCAAGTAGATGGTTATAATATAATATAAGATAACATGTTATGTAGATGTGTAGGAAACTTTTTTTTTTTTCATATTTTTCAAGAATTTATTCTAGTTACCCATGAGTAGCCTGATATTAGCCTCCAAGCACCTTTTTGCCTGATTTCTTGTTTATCTCCAAGTAAATGGTTAAAGACAATACTATAAATATTTTTAGAGGCATTTATTTTATATGTTCGCTTGATACATTCCTCGATATTTTTGTGATTCTATGTATCGTCAACGTTCTAGTGATAAATGATACCAAGGAAAAAATTTGATGTAAACATAGAGCAGGAATTCGTTATCTATGATAATTTTTTCATCATAATTTGTGATTTGTGACTTTTGATGCACTCATTTTGATGAATTTTTGAACAAATATAACTTCAAGTCGTTCAGAGAAAGTGTCCCTACTTATTTTTCCATCAAAACCTCCCAAAAGTTATATTTAGGAAGCGATTAAGGCACAGTGTCGTATATGACACTGCCTTGTGATACATGCCATGAAAAGAGGCCTTGTTGGAGGAAGGTTAAAGGTGATCTATTACCATTAAAGAATTTATATAGTTTCTAGTACTTTTAAAATTTTTAAGACCGTCGTGGCGTAGTGGGTAACTACGTATACGTGACTGAATGTGGATTTGATCCCCACTTGGAGGATGGACACATTTAAATTGTAAAAGTTAAACAAAGAAATTTGACGTTGAGTTCTGCCGTTCATGTTGCAATATCTCGTATTTAAAGATAAAAAGTGGAGAACGGAGTGTTTTGAAATTAGGCTTTTCTGACTACCGTGCTACGTGGGAAAAGTCATAAAGCATATAGCAAGAGAAAGTCTTATAAATATATTTGGTAATTTATTTTCTAAAAATACTTTTATAATTACTTACTGACTATTGAATTTTAATGGTAAAAATATAAAATGTTTAATGATATATTGTTAGGAGATTAATCTGTAGATTGTATAATACTGCTAATATGCTTTAATTGCCCATATTTATATTTTTATTTAATTTTAATTAGAACCCGTGCTATCCACTTTTAAGTCATTTGATTTAATGGAAGTCAATTCTAATGGTAATATTCCTTCAACGTCACAGAATAACAACATATGTAGACCTTTTATGCTTATGTCAATATTCCTTAATATACTAATCATGAGTATAATACCCACATTTTAAAAAAAAAAGAGCAGCGCCAATATGGTTTTCGATGACTGTTTCCGGTCCTATCCAATTTGTTTATTGATGGATTCAGACATTCCGTGACAATGACCTACAGATTAAGCCAGCTTTAAAGTAATCCGGAAATATATAAATAAAAATAGATATTATACATGGAACATTTATTTAAAAGTAAAATGAAAAGGATTTTCATTTATTTTGTCACTTCATTTTTATTAGATCATTTTACATTTTCTTAATACATTCTCAAATATATATACACATTCAGAAAACCTCATTATTATTTAATGTAATACGTATATTATCAATTGGATCTTATTGTTAATTTTACTGTTTTATTATTTAGCAATAAGGATGAAATTCGTAAACTAAAAGGACAAGACATACATCGATTACAGAAAGAAAATAAATAGACATTACGAAACATAAAACAAATGTACACAAATGAGATTTAAAAAGATTAAATATGACGTAAAGTTCATAGTATAAAAGGGACGGACATAATCATTAAATTATTAAAATTTATTGTAGATCAAACATTGAAAAATAGGTACAAGGTACAAAATATTTATGTTGTTAACTGTAAGGAACTATTACATATAATTCACCATGACCAATTAGGTCTAAAAGGGCCAAAATTCCATAGATCTGGTAAACCTTCATGAGGATCATCTTTAAATTCACTTTCTGACCATTGGAAGGGCTTTACTGAGTTTTTGTTAAGTTCCTCCAACGTCTCTTTTATCGCTTCCTCTTGTTGTTGTTTGACGAGGTCTCTAATTTCTAAACCATTAATAGTTGGGACGTCGTCAAATTGGTCCGTGTATATAGTAGCGACGTTTCCCTTATTTATTTGAATGTCTGTCATATTTGTTACTTCTGTGAACGGAGGACTGGATACTGCTATGAAATCTAGTGATGTAGTATTAGAATAACCTGCAAAATATAATTCAACCATGTCAAAATATATATTTATCTTTTTAAGCAATAAAAATATGTTATGTTTGTACGCTACAATATTTTATATTAGGGAACCGAACAATAAGATATGAGTGATCTAGATGCCAAAATGACAAGCACTATATGGTAATATATGATGCTTACTACAAATTTTGTAATTGAATCCATAATATATTAATTCTTACCGCTAACGACTTTAGTGTCAATAATCCCATAAGGCTCTTTGTGTTCTGCGATATCTCCCCGGATTCCAAGAGTTGACCAATATTCAACTTTTTTAATTACACAATTGTCATCATCTTTACAATTAATACTATCCCTGGTTTTGTTATTTGACGTCAGATAATTTTTTCTCATTAACTTTATTATGGCTTCTAGTGTTGTTGCGTTCTTATATTCTTCTTGAAATATTAGCGCTCTGGGTGACGTAGATTCAGAAAATATTTTTCCATACTTCTCTTCCATTTTTAATACTTGGGTGTCATTTGCAATATCCTGGAGCAGAAATAAATACATTACAGGCACAAAAAATTGCTGCACAAATAATAATTAAGAAATTGTTAGGAAAAAATATACAAGAGTAGATTTTTGCGATAAAGTTGGAATATTATTTTAAAACTCTCATTTAATATCATAGGTAGGTAGTTGCAGTAGGAAGGTAGGTGAAAATACAAGTACTCACTACAAAGAATGGCAATCCATAAGTGGCCCAATATGTTTTCTCTAAAAATGCATCGGATAAATCAGCTGAATGTGTTCTTCCGGGAATCTGTTCAATCAGCCAAAGTAGCCCTTTGGCACGCCCAGATCCTGCACGATGGACTATTGTATGCTTTATATCTCTGCAACAAAAAAAAACTATTACAATAACTTTAATACTAAATTGAAAATTATTTTATTATATTATGAATCATCCTTGTACTGACAGATGTGTCATTATTTTATAATGTTTATCTCGTTGGCATATCTAAAACTACAACGAAATGTTGTTTCAGGAAATTCCTATACAAACGATCATCTCTAAGATGTATCTAATGGTAGACATAATTAAGATTGATGTGATAGCGTACGTTTATTTCTTGACGCGTTTCTTTAAAGGAAGTCAATAAATAGCGTTAGGAAATCTCCGTTTGCATGTTCACGTTGTCATGTAAATTTATGTACATTTCCTATTTGTTTAAAGCAAATCTGTACAGTTTATAAATTTATTGCTATGTCTATAATGAAACACTTACTCATTGAGAATACTTTCTGTTATGGATTCCTTTTTCGGAACTTTTGGCGTAATTGACTCTTCTGTGACATTATTTAAATGATTGAATTTATTGAAATCTATAACAAGCCATTGTTTACATCCAGTGCCAGAGTTACTACGAGCCAAAATGTGACCCCAAGAGCTTATATTGGTTGCTAGATGATTAGCTGCTGTTATTCGAGGTCCTATTGGAACCTAAAAATTCAATTTCTAGTAAGCTTTAAATAATAATAAATTATGTAATTTGGCTGATAAATTAGCAAAAATATTTTGAAGCTTAACTTGAATATTCCTACCTGTGTAGTGATATTAACATTTTTCCACAATTTGTTGTTATAGTTTTTTAAAGATGTCCCTGTAACAGCTAAGCGTATATTGTCACCGTTTATTACGTAAAATTCATCTTGACTTGTAATAGAACCTGGATAGCTTGAAAAATCTACTGATGAGCCGGACACTTCAGTGGAAGCTTTAGATGTATGATGATAATTCAATTTATATCTCTTCATAATCCTTGTCATTGAAGAATAGCTGAAATCGAAAATTAATTTTTATAGATTCGATATGAAGTTTAGACATTTAAAAATAAAATTCTAGTTCAAATGTATGTGTTATAAATTATTTTTTTATGTCCATCAGGCTAAATATTTCAAAATATTTATTTTAAGTTGAAGGTAACTTAGGTCTCATGCATAACAAAGTAAGTTATGCCTATTGTTCTATTGTTAACACTTACCTCCCATCCACATCCTGTGCGACGAACAACTTCTTGACAATTGTTCCGTCTTCGAGAGTTTCATTGACAATTCTCAAAAAAGCACTTGATAGACCAGGTATATCATTTAGTTCAGTATTTTCAATTGAAATGTTAAGTTTATGCTGCAATTCGGTGACTTCGGCGATTGAGTTCAACCAATATAAGTCTGATATATCAGTTTCATATTCATTCATACTACGTTCTACTCCATGTTTCCAACCAGTATATATGCCTCCGATTTGTGTATAGTATAATGAAACCTATGAAAAAATAATTTATAATTTAGTTTTTATATAATATGCATATAAGATATAAAAAAAAAAATACTAGAATAAGAAAAACTATAAACATACCATAAATATACTTAATAAAAATTAAAAGTTGAATATTTTAGAATATTATTGTCTAATTAACAAATTGAATAATCTAAAACAGTTTCCTTAGGATAGAGATAATAATAACATTCGATGTGTTATTTAACACGTATTCATTTCAATGAACTTACGTGATAGTTTACTAAAAAATGAAAACATAGAGGAGCACGTACGTTAAGTAGGTATTATATTATTTTAGGTACAAAGTTAAGACGATTTGAAAACATATATATGCGAAGTTTTAGAAGGGATAATAATAATTAATTCAAAATCACTACAAAATACCTTTATTTGAACGCATATTTATTCATATGTATCTTCAGCTTACAGAATTATGTATTTCAATTTATATACAGGTATTATATAGGTGTTAATGTTTTTATGTTTAAAAAGGATATTTTTGTTTCACTTACGTGATGCCAGAAAGGGTCACTAGCGCTGCGCTCTGCCGCATGTGTTTTCCATATATTTGCTGACTTGTCTAACGCATCTCTTAACTTATCACATTGTTTTTCCAAAGGTTGATCTTCACATTTAGCTCTTATAGTATTTTCGAGATGTGTATGTATTAAGTACCAAGTAAGGGCGCCTTCAACTATGCCTGCTGCATATGCTTGTATTTCATCAGGATATGATCCGTCGGTTTCTATTTCAAGAAGCGACCACCTGCATATCAAATTATATAAGTTCTGTTAAAATTTACACTTCATAAAGGCAACATAGTATTACGCAAATCAAGTATAACAAAAACATTCTATACGGGATGAAATTAGTGAACTAGCTAGAAAATTAAAAATATAATAAAGTCATTAAATATCATTCGAAAATCACAATCATTATACCCGACAAACTAACATATATCAATATGCATCAAAAATATTCTATATTTTCTTTAATAAACGCAAATTACGAAAACTTATACAAACATGTAATGATATGTATACTGACCCTGTAGTATCAATATCTCCTCTGAAGTAGGCGCGAGCCACTCCTTTAGCGATATCCTTTAGATCGTTGCTCTGACCCCAGTACTCAATACGATATCCGGTTTTTTCTGAATAAAACACAGTTGCAGCGTAGTTTCCGTCTTCCTGAATTCTAAAACGTGTTATGGTTAAATATTTTCGTCACGATTCATTTAAATATACACCTAGTATTCATTTTTAAAACATATATCGGATTATACAACGCTATTTAAATATTTAACAATTTTAGAACTTTCTAATGTCTGTACTAAATCAAGAGCGTGTTTATGAGTAAACTAAAACACTGAATTATACGTATTCCGTCATCACATGTTTTAAAATGTACGTAAAAACATCAACAAATGTAAAACATAATAATAAATTTAAATTACATTCAAACGGTAAAAATATTTTATATTTGCATTAAGCTAAAATAAATCATTTAATGATTTATGTATATGATTTATTTTAGTTTAGATTTGTTTGTAGTTTGTACCTATATCAAAGTTATATAGTATACCTACCACAAAACGAGCTCATAAATATAGATATTATGTAGAATTTAAGGCGCAAAAGATTTTTAAAAATAAACTGAAATTAAAATTACCTTTCAATCTGTCCCACAAAGAGCGCTAAGATGGCTAAGATTCCTAAGAAGCCCAGGATGTAAGAACTGATTTTGGTTTGGAGCCAAGAGGCTCCTACTACTTTCAGAGTTTTGCTCATTTTACTTTATGTTATAAAGAATGAAGAAAATACAAATTATAAAATGAAAAATATGTTAAGAAATTTAATAATAATGAAGTGACAGTGCGTATAGATGATCTTTTCCAATAGCAAAGCGACCATCAAAGATGTTTTCTCGATCGGTGCTCACGGTTCTTTTGACGCTCCGACAGTTGGCCTCGGAGTCTGCATTGGAATTTGCTTTAATGCTAGATGTTAAACACCTGATTTTAGATTCTATCTATTCTATTTTCAACCCTGAAACAAATAAAAAAATATTTATTAATAAAGTAGTACAAGTATCAAATATTTAAAATATGCAAGTAACTCATTCACCATCAATCAAAATGCATTTTCTTTCTTTAGATTATGAAGTCACGTAACGTACTTTCTCAGCTTTTTTAAATATAATAACTACTATATGCTAGATTTAGACATTTTAGACAAAGTACAGTCGCCACACAACACACAATGATACTAGGCAGAGTGTGGAGAAATATACGTTGTATAACTAGGTGTCATAAAATTAAAAAATAAACATATGTACATATACATATATTTTTTTTAACTTCACGCTGTATCCCGCATATAGCAGGGTAGGCAGAGGAAACTTGAGAACCTAGTGTCACTAACAAGACACTGTTAAGGAAATAAATCCTTACTCAATTATAGAATCAACTCTCTTGATGGACACATATCAGAAAGTGTAGTGACAGTAAATCCATCAGAATCTTAGTATTTTGTACCTTGATAAATTCAAGGCAAAGCATGTATTAAACGAAACGCTTAAAACGTACTTAGAACTTACAATTCCGTAGGAAACATATGTTCCGAAAGATTTCTACTTCTACTACAAAATTACCAACTATCTAACCACAAATCGCATTAAAATTATTTTTACTCAATGATAGTGAGAGCAAGAGCTAGAACAGCGAAATTTCTCTATAATCTGCTGAAGGATCTTAGCATGACTATTATCTTATTATAGCTTTTCAAATTAGGTAGGACAGTGGAGACCAGGTTAACACACTATGGGCCTACGTTTAAGGCGCAAGTGCCTGGCACAGATCCCCACTATACAACGCGATGGACCCGGCAGCACCCGCACGGTAAGCCCATGGAATGCAATGACAATTTCGTTTAACGAAAAGTATTGTATAAGTAATAAAATACCACTCAAAAAATTAATATCCAGCTATAATTATTATTTTCAAATTCATTTAATACACGATAAGTTAAAGAGATGTTAAGTAAGCACTTATTATTATCAGTAAGATTTGTAAACTTCTCGTTTATTATAAATTAAGCATTATAGCCTACCATCAGCCCTAGCAAAAGAAGTACGTATGTATGTTTCTTTTTACTTAATTTTGCAAAATATTTTTCAAATATAGAGCAAATATAAATATATTTTTTATTTAGTTCAAAAATAAAAAGTCTACTTACATTGAGTCAAGGAGATTTCTATTTCTTCTAGTTGAATTTGAGACACTTAATAAAATTATATTATATTTTAAATAACAATTATAATAAACAAATTATTAATAACAAAGTCGCAATAAAATCTTAGCCACAAAAATCATATGTTGGTATGTTTTCTTCGTATGTATGCGCACTTTCAACTAACGCGAACATCAGTCGTCGGCTGATATTTTATCATAGTATCAATAAAAGATATTATAAGGATTGCGCTCACTATTCTTATCTATTAAATGTAACTAAAACAGGAATTAACTGTTGTTACTGTTGTTTGACACATTGTCTAGCTAACAAGGATTTGTTTTGAATAGTAGGTACCTACTTAACAACAACTTTTATTTATTGCATGAATTATATTAAAAATATGTTATATTTAATGTTATGCTTGCGCCTGTCGTGGGGCAGAGGCACAAGCGTGCGACTGTAAACGCGACAGGTTGTGGGTTCGATTCCCACTCCAGGAAATGTAAAATTTAGTATTTTCATTTCTTGGGTTTGGTAACAAGGCAAAGCGCGGCGTTGAGTTCCGCCACTCAACACGCAATGCCTCAATTCGGCGTAAAGTGGGGAACGGAATTGTTGAAGGAGAATGGAGTGTCTTAACACTAGGTTCTCTGGTTCCCTCTGCCAACCCTGCTACACGCGGGTTACAGCGTGAAGTTAAAAAAAAAAATAATGTTATTAAATGAGTAACAAAACCTACCTGTTATAATATTATACACTAAATGTAGTAGACTGAATTTTATTTGAAAAGATCCGAGTGAAAAACGCTGTCAAAGCTAAATAAAAACAATTATAAGACCTAAAGCTGAAATCGGATACTCTACTCTTACAGTACCTACGATTTTACACGTGTAACTTACACTATCGTCTAATAACGACTACCCCGCGTCAACTCGTTAACTATTATCTAAAATATTAGGGATAAGAATTTTCATATGTTTAATTTTTTTATAGGTGTCCTTAGCTCGTTATAGGCATTATTATAAATAAGATACATATAAAGGAGTACGTTGTAGTTTATTACAGGTACAAACTTTTACGTAACGATAATTAATTCAAACATTAAGTAAATACGTCAATAATATTTTTTTTAAAATTAGCAAGTTTGGCTAATATAAAAGAAATTAGTAATTAAACTATTTTCTGCTTTCACTCGTCCTTTATCGTCCTCGTCTTGATCTTATAATTCGTATTTGCATTTCAGTGTCGAAAGCTTTATAAAATGTTTGTACTAATGTTTTATAAATATATATATATATATATATATATATTTTGATTCTTTTTATTAATAAACGTAAATAAAGTAAATATTATATGCATTATTGCTTCAGTATTTTCTTCTATCATTACTCAGGTACTTCAAGATGATGTCTGAAGTTTATATATAAGTAAGTATATCCAAGAAATAGATATAAATTGCGAAGATTCGATTTATTTATAATGTAAACAGATGTACTAAACCTTGGAAATGTGCCAAGTATTATTGGTTAGAAATATTATATTTGTGGTTTACCTACTTATTACATTAACTGCAATTTTAACAACATTTTTGTCACGCAATCTTAATGTGATTTTAACTTAGTAGACAGTATTTGAAATTTATTTACATAAAATTTGTGATTGCTTAATCATAATTCTGAGCAAACAAAAATTTTACTTGCGTAATAAGTAATAACGTTTTGATGATTCTCGATTAATATTTTATGATGTAACAAGGTAATACTTTTTGATTTTATTCTTAATTGATTATTGTTATTGACAGTGGAAAAGTTAGCTAGGAATAGAGCCTAATGACAAGCTCTATTAAATACATAGACACTTAATAACAATAGTTGTACTATAAATATTGTAAATATTAACATTTTTAATGAATTTAAATGAATGCAAGATAATTTAAAAGTGATATTTTTAAATAATATAATAGAATAAGGTAAAAAGTGTGTATATGAAGAAGAATTACATAATATACATTAGATAGGTATTTTAAATTATAGATAACGAGCTGAGGTAATACGGAGCTATCCAACTGCAAACATTTTCCAGCTTATTATAAGATTACATTGAAAACCATTGTGTGATAAATTATAATTTTAATTAAAATTTTTTACTCATATTATTGAACATATGCTTAATTATACTATAACTCCTTCAAGAACTTTCGTTGTCTAACACATAAGAGTAGAATAGTTTGTAATGTACCTCAGTAGGATTAATTTTTGCCGAATTCTTGTTTTTTTTTGACCGAACAGCCCGTTAATTTTTTATATTTTGATTTCAACTGAATATATAAAAACTTCTTCTTCTTAGCTTCACGCTGTATCCCGCATATTGCAGGGTAGACAGAGGGAACCTAGTGTTAAGACACTCCGTTCCTGCTTTCCGCCGAATTGAGGCATTGCGTGCTGAGTGGCGGAACTCAACGCCGCGCTTTGCCTTGTTACCAAACCCAGGAATAGAAATTACTAAACTAACATTTCCTGGAGTGGGAATCAAACCACGCCGCGCCACGACAGGCGTCATATCTAAAAACTTAAAGTAATGCTTTAGAGAAAGACTTCACACAATTTCGACTTATATAAAAAGAGAATGTAAATTATATTTTTTTAAAATTTACATAAAATAATTTGTACATTACAATATTTTTGATAAATTGAATGGTTAGTAATTTACTTTGAAAAAGATTTATTTACACCTATAACTGCCAAATGACTGAATGAAAAGCGAAACGATTTCAACCTCTTTTTACGAAAGTTTTGTGGACAGGGAAATAGGAAATGTCACACGCTATTGTATAATGTAACATACATGTTGCTAAGGTAACCCGTATTTTATACTTTTTCTCAATGCTACGTTGGTACGAATGCACTGGCAATGCATTTTCATGGTCTTGCACTGAGTCGACGCAACCTGAAACTTATCACGCACATAGAAAAGGCGCCATGGCAACGAGGTCGCGTCTTCCATTTCACACTTCCTATTACACTGTCAGATAAAATCAAGGTATAAAATTAAGCCGGATATACAAAATAGTAAAAAGTTCTTTATCTATTTTCCTTAGAATACTAAAATAAATACATAAATAATATTAGCAGTAACTTTTGTGTATATAACAAAATTATAAGGTATCTTAAATTAACTAAACTTTTGCAACTAAAAATTATTTTGTATGGTATATACTCTACAGTTGTTATTTTCATCTTCCTTGAATTATTATTTATTTTGTTCGTAAATATATTAAATGAAAGCATAGCAATTGCTTTAAACAAAACACAAATAAATATAAATCAAATGAAATCAAATATTTATCGAAGTAAATTAAAAATAAGAATGAATGTACGGATCTAGAAAAATGATTGAATAGCCTATGACCATCCACAAATTATTCCGCATCGAATGGTCAGAGTACAATCCCGATACGTTCAGTTGTTTTGATGTGATCAGAGAACAAAGAAGCACTTTCATTATATATACATATATATTAGTTAGATATTATAGTTTCATAGACTGTTAAGTTTTTTTTTTATCAAATTTTGTTTATTCAGGAAATTACCAGAACTAATAGGTATTATTATTATATTAGATATATTTTTCTTAAATATTAAACCATCTTAAAATTTGTATCTAATGCAAATATAACAAAAAAAAAAACAAGAAATTGTCAGATACTTGCCAAATAACCATAGATTATGAGGAAGCACTTATATTTTGTTAATAATTTTTAAATGAAAAATCAAAGGACGTCCGTCGAATTCGTAAACATTTCTAAAGTAAATCAATATCGACTGAAGCCAGAAGATACATTTCATTTTATGAATTTTATGATGCTGTTCGCGTGGTAATGTATATTTTTGAAGAGAGCGCTTGTGACGTTCAATGAGCGTATATAATATTGATATCCACGTGAAATATATAAATCATAACAAATATTATTGCTCTAAAGATCTAATTAGATAATATATACAAAAACAACTATTTAAACTGCAATGGCTAAATGTTCTAAATGATTCTGGAGTTTACTAATAACTGTAAATACTACAATAAATAAATACTGTATACTCTTATGTTATGTAAATTAAACGCTTAACAACCTTGTTACTCAGTCTGGACACGGCGTTAGGTTCCGCCACCCTAAAGCAATGCCTTCATAATGACTCTCAAATTAGAAAGTGAAGAGCAGAGTGTCCTAACATTTATTCCATATATATAAAAATGACATTAATCAGTATTATAACGCGCATAAATAAATAAAAAGAGCCATGCGATAAATTAAAAAAAAGAAACAACTTTAATGTAACTACCTAGAGGTATCTACATAGAGAATTTATAAACACAACATGTCACACAAAATTGTGTCGCCGCTTGTCTTATGTTTAGTTTATTTCATTCTAAAGTCTATTAAAACTACATACACAAGTAAACCTAGAATTAAAAACGCTGATAAAGACGTCATAGTTAATATTTGAATATTTGCCCAAACAAATATTGAAGCAAACTAAATTAATTCTAGCTTAAAAAAATTACGCGATATACATGATACAATGACAAGGAAAATCGCTGTGATATACAACTTTTATTACGTCAAATCAAAATATATAGTCAATATCGAGCGATCGTTGGACTTATGGATCAATGAAGTGCGCAAGCATTGAGTGTTATTTCAGTACCATGTTTAGCACACGTAACGTACTCTAACTCGTAAACAAAATAAAACACATATTTAATATATTAGTTTTAGTAATTATCTATAATAATTTACCAGCGATTTTCGTTCTATCTCTTAGATATTATATATGCCAGTCTCAAAACAAGCCCTTATCGTTATAGTCTAGGAAAGAGCAATTATGTTATAAAATATCTACCTACTGTTGAAGTAACTATATATTGTGTAAATTAAGCCGATTAAAGCATTCACTAAATTGGAGAATAAATGAAATTATAATATAAACATTTTACTACAAATTTAGTTTTAAGACTAAGTACGTTTACAAAATATCAAAAAAAAGTTATTTGAAGGCTTGTATTCGCCGAAGGAAGCTACCTGCGCGCTTGTTAAAACACGCATTCCAACATTTTTTAACGTATTGTCATGCCCTTTACTCTACAAAATGCTTAAACTATAAGAATGATTTTGAGTCATGTGCTACTTCGTTCCTATTAAATTTAATAAAACTAAATGATCATAATGTTTTACTTAATAATTTAGTAACAGAAAATATATAGTACAAAAACATCGAAGATTTCACAGCGTAGATCTCGTGATTTTAGACTGACCGATAGGCACGCGTTTGGCCGCATTTTTTATCAAACAAGCTGTATTCAATGACAAGTAGTTGCTGGAGGATAACCGTAATACTGTGTCAATAATAAGCTCAACAGGAATACGAAACTACTTTCAAAACTATATTCAATCTTTGCGATGGAATGTTTATTCAATGAAGACATTTTGTGTCCTAAATTAACTTTTAATTTTACAAAAAGGACTTGCTTATCCTTACTAATATTATAAATGCGAAAGTAACTCTGTCTGTCTGTCTGTCTGTCTGTCTGTCTGTCTGTCTGTCTGTTACGCTTTCACGCCTAAACCACTGAACCAATTTTTATGAAATTCGGTATGACGATAGAACTAAACTTGAGAAAGGACATAGGATACTTTTTATCGCGAAAAAACTGGTAGAAGAGGTTGAAATAGGGGATGAAAGTTTGTATGGAAGTTCCGTATTGTCAAACAAAATCAGGTAAGATTTTTCAACTGTTTACAACTTTCTCACCTAAACCACTTAACCAATTTAGACAAATAGTCTAGACCTTAGAAAGACAATAGGCTACTCCTTACCATGTCGCTCGATATAACCGAATTTCACGCGGGCGAAGCCGCGGGCGGAAAGCTAGTATATAATACTTTAAATCAATAATTGCATGCATGTAAACGAAACTGAAACTTGAAAGGAGTAATCTAATTTATTAACTTTGGTTAACAATTACGTTGTTACTTATAAAGTTACATGCGTGCATGCGATTGAAAGTGTGCATGCAGTGAATGCCCCCAACGGTGAATGAAACGCCATCAAAGTTCATTGAACCTTGGATATTCACTCTCATTCAATTAGTGGCAGTGTAACATGACACTTTTAACACACTAAATGTTTACTGTTCTATATTTCAATTGCTGACGATAATTATTATATAAAACTTATTATATTAACCAGTTGAAAACATATAGTATAGAAGCAAATAATACAACATAACTAAAAATATATGAATATTTATTAATTATATATAGAGGTATATGTTTCAGGAAAATAAAGTTATTGCAGTGTACGAAAAACTTTAAATGGCTATAAATTATAATTTTGTTTTATGTTTATTTTTAAAATCAACACACCAATCCATTCCATATACGGCTTTAAAAGCCTATACTAAAAAAACGGAGCGTTCGCAGCAAACCACATATAATTACATAATTTTGAAAATGTATTTTTAACTATCAACGTAAATTCATTTAAAACTAGTCATTCTTTGAGGGTATCACTAATTAGCTAAACTATTAGAAAATAAATAAAGATATATATTTTTTAAATATTTCAACCAATTATTCTTTATTAAAACTAGTTATCAGAAATTAATCGTGATTGGCGTGAAATTATTGCTTTATATAGTGTATAGATAACATCATTTCAGTTAGCCTTGATAAAATTATTACTAATTAAGAGTATGTAATTATATTAAAAACATTTTTTATACTTACAGCGTCAGTGGTGTGTCCCACAAACACCGAATGTCGGCGTTCTCAACCCATCGGGATGAAACTGCTGATGACGGTGGCGGACGGTCGATTGATCTAGACCGCTACTGATCTGCAAGAAATATACGAGGTAAACAGGAATAACGTCAGCTTTATTTTAAAACTAGGTTCTCAACTACAGTAAGCATTGTAGAGTAGGAGGATCAAATAACTTAAAATTATCTTTTAAAGATTTAATATCAATAATTAATTATTTTACTATAGTATATCTACTAAAATCCTTATTCTGTGGCTCAGTTGTAGAAAAAAAAATAGGAATTCAGGAAAAAATAATCGATAGCTATTCGTAATGAGACTCGATTAACTCTGTTTTTAGAAAATAATATATGAATATAATTAAAATATTGTCATTAATATAAGTCGATTGCTAAAGCTAACTGATTTCTTCGCTAGTAGGTGTAATAAGTTAGAATCAGAAAATACTACATAAAATAGTTGCCCACTTATATTAAGTACTTATCTATTGCATAATTACTACAAATTGCCACTTCAACGTGAGAACTGATTAATGAATAATAAATAACGTTAGAAGAATTTTATAAACATATCATTGAATTATAGACATTGCGTCGATTAAGGACGGTCGCAATTAAAATTTAAATATACTTGGCTATTTAAAATAATATCGAAAAAATTATTATAAAATTGGTTAATCTCACAGAAATAAATGCTTAAAAGATAAGCCGTTCAAAATTTGTACATATATTTCAATATATAAATCATCTGTAACTCATAATAAATCTACTTAAATATTATATTGTAGTCAACCTGTACAATACAACCTATGTGTGCTCACTAATTTTATTCAACAATTTTATAAGTATATGTGTACTGTATAAATACTTACGTATAATATGTGACGACAAAACAAATAAAATGTAATTTCCTAGAAAAAAGTTTACAAAACAAGTCTGTTAGCTTCTTCCTTATATTTATTTATCTAATTCCTACGTTGTTTATACCAATAAAAGACTAATTGCGGGCAGTAGCACATACAAATTGAGATGCATAGACTACAGTAATTCAAAAGAAGACGTTTTCTACATGATGGCGAGATTAAAAGTGTAAATAATTCTTAGATTATAACATATATGTGTATGTAAAATAGAAATAATACTGCAATAGGAATCGTAAATTATACTTATTTATTCACTTACATACATAGACACTATTTTAGAATAAGATGTCTACGTAATCGTTTAAACAAGTAACTACTAATTGTACTTACTTATAAGTTGCTAAAAATATATCTTCACTTACCGACTGACCAAAACAAATCTAAATAAAAATCATAAAAAGCTATACTGGATATGAAAAACGGGGGGACGATGGAGTTAATATCTATGAGGGTCTAAAACATTTTATAAAAAGGCAGCAGCTCGTACGACAAGTAATATTAGTTTTCATGTTCTTCAAAATTGACTCAAACGACATCAAAAACAGTACATATATATACTATACTAGATATGCTTCACTTTCCATGTTCAACATAAGTTAATATAAATCAATCTTTTTTATTCGTGTTAAAAAGCGTATATTATTATCACTGCCAACATTTATATTCTTAACAAACAGCGTATGAGCCGTCTGTTTCATCCATATACCATCCATAATTGATAAACTATCTGTGTTAGTGAAGTGAATCATTTCTACCGTGAATTTATCAGTAAATAGGTATTCATTATTATCCTACCATTTTTCCTTATATTTAAATGTTTTGTATGAAATAATTTTAGAATTGATAAGGTTTTTTAAATTACATTACACTGATGTAGAATATAATGTTACTTAAGTTATCATTTTCACGCCGAGAATATTTCGTGAATTATTCTTTATATTATGCAATAATACCAAAGATATAGTAGGTACAAGATGAGTCACTCGTGACTCGTGTCTTCATGTAATTGTCTGATATGTTATAATTATTAACTATTATTAGCCCCACTTCTAGGCAGCAGAATAATTACCTATATACTTATTTAAAATTTAGATATTTTATTAGTTTTATTGTAAATTGAAAGACTTTCTTCGATGTACTTATAAATTAAGGACATTGCAGCATCGATTTTCAAAAATTTTTAATAGCCTATTATTCTTCTCTACATCTATCTGCTTCACGGAATTATGAAGCGATCTTAAACACTCTCTATTATATGTTGCTTGAAGGTTTGTTCTAAAAAACTCATTCGATTAGGAAATTAACAATTTTATTTATGGACAAGCAGAGAATCTAATAAAATAAGCAAAATTAAATTAAAGTAAAAGACGCGTAATTTCTCATATAAATACTCCACTCTAAAATCTATTGCCGTATAGAAAATTAAATATTCTGGAACGATACACAAAATAATTTCTAATGTAATAGAATAATGCAAGCCTTGAAGTAAAATATCATAAAGAGTGTTTAAAATCGCTTTATAATTCCGTGAACAGATAGATGTAGAGAAGAAAATTAGCCCATTAATTTTGAAAATCGATGCTGCAACTTCCTAAATTTATAAGTAAATCGAAGAAAACCTTTCAATTTACAATATAACAATTTTTCCTTCTTCAAAGATTCATAATCTGCAATTATTTTCTACGTTATAGTAGAAAATATTTTATTATTTTTTTAGCATAAATAAAGAAATATTTTGTAAATTCTTTTATTTTTGAATTATTTATTATAAATTTAGTTATTTTAGTAATAGATTTGTCTTTTTTTATTTTTTTTTTTGAGTAATCTGTGTTAGAGTATATAAGGTACCGCAATCATAATATATATTTTTTTATTATAACATCCAATGCACAAATTTTAATATATAAATAAGACATAAGTTAAACAAATTTAAAATAATAATAATTAAAATAAAAGGTAAGTTGTACAGAAAAGTATATGTAGAACTCAGGTAATATTATGGTAAAACAAATATTTTTTCTTCAAATAAGTTCTTATATTCCATTGTACTTACATAGGAAACTGTAATAAGAAGTTGCAAGAAAAGTTTCTTTTATATGCTCTATTTTAATCTTCTACTATTTTAATCCTGCACAATACGACTCTTGCTAACACTTTCTCTTTTTATTTAAATTTTTAATTTGCTTATGATTTTAAACGACTGAGAACTGTAACGTTCCAACCATTATATTAAAATAACAAAGAAATTTGTTATCTTCTAGATTTTTATAGTTCATTGTTTACTATAATAATATTAAATTAACTGTATTGCTGTGACTAAGACTAATGGCAATTAAAATGTTTGAGCAAAATAAAACAGAAAAAAAGTTAATTTTACCATAAACGCATTTGTTATTATCCATCGATATTGATTAATCGTATTTGTTTTCAAAATTCTAAAATGTTTTAAACGTGCAAAAATTGTAATCGCTACCTGCTTGCTACTATAAAGATACAAACAGTGAGATATTGTAGTGTTACCGTTAGCAATAACAGTTTTGACAGTGGGCTTAACGATTGTTTGCAGTAACATAAATAAATCCATGTTGACGCAAAAAATAGCCTATAACTCGCATATATAAATAGCTATAAGGAAGGCGACATGACAAATTTCCGGAACTCAATAACATTGCTTTGTACTCTAGTGCAGTACAAATACGTCCTAAAACTAAAAACAGAGATGCAATAAAAAGCATCATATTTGACATTAACAAGGAAACAAGTAATATATGCACCTTAGTAAAGAAAAATCACCATACCAATTTTTTTTTGTCTTCACACATATCAACATGTGAAAGAACGCCACCTCGCAGTTGTGGTCACCTCACAGCTCTTACGCTTTTTAAAAAATATTCGGCAACTTATCTTTTACGAGATTTACCATTTAACTTTTAAAAATTAAGTTTCGTATTACACAATGACACCGTTAAATATGGTATTGCCCCAAACCATATTCTTGCCCCTATAGAATCAAGTGGTGCTCCGCTTGCCTTTGTCGGGATGATAGCATGTCTCTACTAAGATTGACACATTCCATGTCATGAAAGGGGCTGAGTTTCTTATCCATCCTAAGTACGCCTCTTCTATAATACAATTATGATATAATCCATACATGCTAAAATCTATTTGTCCAAGAAGTCTTATTGATGTCGAAATATTCTTTAAAAATATTACTCTTATAGATATTGCCACCATTGACAAAACAAATAAATTTTTATCCTAAGAATGCGCACTGCGATTCTTTGGTAGTGCATAACTAAAATACTTATATTCCACTATTTCACATGAATACGACATATATTAGTACCTATATAAGTAATAATAGTAAAGTATGAATATTTTATTTTATAGTTGCAATTTTGTCGATCGAACAATGTTAATATGTTTTTTAATTATCCCTTATTAAAAATACCTATACTTAAATAGGTATATTCACACTAATATGTTATGTTTTGCTTATTTATATCTATCTACTAAAACAAATTATTGTATAATCAGTTCTAATCTCTTTTTCATTCGAATATATTAATATTTATAATTATTTTCTTTATTCGTTAACAATATGTATGCTTTTACAAAGGAAAAATATTTTGTGTTGACTATGCTTTGCTACTTTGTCATATTAGTTATAGTTTTCCATAATTATAAAAGGTACTTTTCCATAGTTTTATTCCACCATAAATCTTATCTTACGCATGGTTACAGCATAGATAAAACGTCAAAACCTATTCAAGTTGCGATCCGCTACGCGACATGTTATATTATTTTTAGAACCAATTTATATATACGCGTGAATGATATGCAATGAGTAAAGCATATTTCATTAGTACAATTTGAAAGAATTTCAAGGCAGACAACAAAAGATAATAATTTCCTGAATCATGGTTAAGTATATGAGCTTGAAAGCGATAACTATTCAAGTAAACGAATAGATGTATGGTTCACACTTCAGTATAGATAGTTACGTTAAATTAAATTAGTTCTGTAGTTAATATTTTAGTTTTTTCTAATTGGAAAGATAAAAATCGTAAGGAATAAATTATCCAGAAGGACATAGTAACGTTTGCTTCGCCTACTGTTCTAAAAATGTCTACCACGTGTTCTTTTATAGTACGTGAGGACATTGTTCGGGACAATCGGTTCATAAACCGATTGAGGTCAAGTGCCTTACGTCTAGACAGTTCCTCAAGAAAATCTGTCAAAAATGACACATATTCTTCGACAAAGTATTTGATATTAATAAAAAATATCGTATTTTACCACTAAATCATAGCATTTGAAAGTGAAATTTTAATATGTAGTTCATGTGCAAATTCTAAATAATGAATGGTTATAGAGAGAAATCTTAATTGACTTTTTAAACCTACTAGGCTACTAACAGAAATGTAGAGAAAGTGAATAAGGAAAGACGAATTGCAACACTGAGAAGTATTCATTATATTGGTATACACTATAGAATATTATCTATACAAATCGACCTTATTTCCATGAAAACTATTGTATTGAAAGTTGTGCAACTACTATAAGTATGTACATAAGAAAACATACTTACTTGTGCATGGATTACCCACTCGTTGTTCAGAAGGTGTTTAATATGGATCACACGAAAGGGACTACATTTGAAAAGACACTATTAAGGGCTTTCGTACGATATACAATAAGCCTTGGAGAGACACGACCGCACTTGGTTACATCGAAGTAACGATTACGATTGGTATGGCGCTCTACTGTCGTCAGTCGCGGGCGCACGCCACTATTCTCTACGACAGTCACAAGCGACGCTCATTAGTCATTTTTGACAAAAAAATAAAAAATTAAATCCATCTATCCATATAATCCATGGATAAAAAAAAATTATTTACAAGGATTTTTTTTGTTTTTAGGTGAATTATTACATATTACTAATAAGTATAATATTTTCAGCCCCATACAGCAATTAGTAAAAACGATAAATGTATATAAAATACAATAAAATATTAATATGCTTAAACAAAACATATGAAAAAATAATATAACAAATTATTGCTTAGATGTACTTATGTACATGTTATATACTTCAAGTATGATATAAGTTCATTATGTTGTGGCTTGTAGTAATGTTTCAACAAGCGCCATCTGTTAAGCGATAGTAGTAACGTTTTAAGCACGCTTGTTTTTGTTTTGTTTTCCATTAATATCAGAGATGGCAACTGTGTCATAATTATTCTTAAAAATTTTGTAACAATTATCATTTTTAAATAATTAACATATTATAATACATACTTTAATCACCACGAATTTTATCTACTCTCTAGTTAATATAATTTAGTAGCACGGTGTCTATATTTTGCTATGTCCTTTATTAATTTACGAAGGTAGTCATAAAAATATAAAATAAACTGCCTTATAATCATTTACCTGGAACTATTATAAGTTTAACTACCGATTGCTTGTTAAGTAAAGATAGTTTAAATCTTTTTTAATTATCATGGATATTACAGCAATTACTAATAATTTATTTTGTGAAGAAGCTAAAGTAGAAGGATTATTGCCAAAATTGTCCTACGTGGTACGTATCAATTGTTATAGTATTATATATTATAAGCGTTATTTGGTCAACTGGTTTGTAAGTCGTTAACATTGAATAGAATTATATAATTTACTATATGTATTATATATAATATTTCGTTCTCAACGACTAATACATTTTTTTTTATAAATTTATCTATTTATGAAAAGAGGATATTTTTCAAATGTATCGTTGCGTTATAGAACATATATAAGAAGGTATGTAATAAAGAAAGTGATTGAGAGTGATTCTAATTAAACCTTCAAACAAATTGATCTAAATTAGACATTCAGGTATTTATGATATATTTTCAAAGGTATGAAATGAAATACTACTAAGCCTTAAAATGAGAAATAAATTATTAGATTTTATATAAAATTATAAGTATTTGCAGAATTTATCCAAGACGGGTTGTAAAAAGCTAGACAGTATTGCGAATATTATTTATTCGCAATACTGTCTGGCTTTTTTAAAAAAGGGAGGTCACTAGGGCCAACATCAAAAAAAATCTGTGTATATTCATTAGTAATCTACGAGGAGTAATTAAGTGAATATATATTTATATATTTTTTAGTATTAACTTCTACATAAATATTACAGAATTCCCTTTCAAAGCTGGCTGTTTTGCGGGAAAATAGGAGCCGTGATTGTGGTAAGTTAATCTTATTTTTTTACCACTCTTGTCTATTAAATTCATCTTACTAATATTATAAATGCGAAAGTTTGTGGAGATCGCGAGATGAACGTTTGTTACAATTTATATAGATTTTATGTAATTTGGCCGTAAAAGTATTTCGTTTTGTACATAGGTATGTATAACTGCTTCTAATGATTTAATTTTTGATACAATGAAAGTATCCAGTAAAAGTTTGTTTTTAAAAAGTGTTTTTAATTTAAACAAATACAAAATTGTTCTAGTAGGTACAAATACTTCTATGAAAATTTTCTATAATTTTATCTAAGTTCCATTTTTTTATGTTTGTTTTTCTCTTCCCAAGTTACACCGGAAATCGTCATATTGTATTAAATAGATCAACAGGTAAATAAATTTAGGAATTCGGCATATTAAATTTAATATAAAGAGAACTCGTTGTCACTTAACAAGTATTAAGATAATACCCACTAAAACCCAGTGGAAACCTTCATCATCTATAAAAGACGCCGCAGGAAGTCTAAGTCTAAAGAGCTACTGCAACGCCTCGGTGGACGGTCCACCTACAGCGGGCCACCGTCGCCTTTAGGGTGCTCCGAGTTTCTTCCAGAGCACCCGCAGCCTCGTTGGCTTACAAGATGGATCAATTACAAGTTGGATCACTATGAACTCCCGCAATAGCTCATCCAGGGTAGGTGGAGTTGCAGATGCGCATAACGCCTTCTCCTACCCCCTGGTCTAGGACGGAAGAAAAAATTTTAAAAAATTTAAAAAATTCGAAAAAATTTGTATCCCTTTTTAAGAAAATTACGCGGACAGAGGAGCGTGAAACTTAGAACACTTATAGTTTATATAAAGAAAGAGTGCAGAATGACAATATCTTTTTAAAATAATACATAAAAATATATTAAATAAATAAAATAAATGTTACATATACTACGATGAACGACATTAATATTTATATAAAGTGGTATATACGTTGCTAGGTTACGCGTTGTTAACTAGTCGACAGGGACACTAGTATCAGTAAATCGATGAATTTTCAGTCAAATAAATATTCATTAATTTTATTCACGATTAAGTATTCAAAAATCAAGGTCCTAATTTCAGCTATAATCCATGTACCCATTGTCAGCAATTTTGCCAAAAGTTATTTGTTAAAAATAATAAGGAACGTTGTCTTAAAACAACTTCTTGTTAGTCGTCTTGGAATTAATTAGGATCTATTATTTAATAATGTTTTGTTGTTGTTAAATGAACAAAGCAAAACATTTTATTTTTTAACTTAAAATCTTATTATTTATACAAAATTTGAAATCCTTGAGTCAAGTTTTTTTAAGGTTTGGCCTGAGTAACTTCCCCTTTAACTTCTAGCGCTAACGTCGCATAATTTTGCAGCACAGGATGTCGACGTTTAAAGCACAACGCCAGTCTTGCTTCATAAAAGCATATTTATACGCGATATTAAAATGTAATGTATATTCTGTGTAATATATGTCATAGTACTTATAAGTTAATTTATTCGAATCCTAAAAAAGTAATAACTGGTAATCATGTGAGACTTTTAATTTACCCTACACGTATCGCAAAAAAGTCGTATTTAATTCCTATTCGATTTAATTGACGTTACGGAATTCTAGTCCGATAAGAAGACTTGAGACCTAAGAAGGTGAAACATGGCAACGCCCCTACTTAACTTTGAATTTAAACATTATTCGTTACAAATTATATTCGGAACGGGGAACGGAGTGTCTTAATACTAGGTTCTCAGGTTCCCTCTGCCTATCCTGCTATATGTACCCTGTTATACGTGAAGCTAAAATATATATATATATATATATATATATATACACACTTGTTTGTTTATACAAAATGTACCGCTGTGGGACAGCGTCTGCGTGTCAACACGAATGGTTACGCGTTTGAAACCCACTCGGGGGAATAATTGTACAATTTTCATTTCTGTTTCGTAACACAAAGCAATGCTTTGAGTTTAACCCTCAATGTCTCAAAGCGGAAAGTGAAGAACGAGATGTCTAGAAACTACGTTCTTTTCTACCACCATGCTAAACCGGAAAAAGTGTAAAGCTTTAAAAAAAATACGAAATCGAAACGGAAGTAATTTCTGCAGCTACTGGCGATATGGTATCTAGTTTAATGAACTATCTAGCTACATCATGTCCACGTCTGCGTATAATGTTACACAGGGCAACTTTCAGATAAAGGTCGGGAGACAGATGCACGCTCAAACAAGTCACTTCTGGAACTACTGATATTGCTCACATCGTGTTTTTAACTATGCTGCAGTCAACTTTTGAAGGCTCATTCCTATAGCTATAATAGCTCATTCCTATAGACATTGCTTCGATCACATGCCTATCTGCTCAAGAAGAATGGTTAAAGTTTTGTGTTCTCGCTCAGCCCAAAGTATGAAAATGACAGGAAAGTGGAGCGAAAATCAATGAAGAAGATATTATGCCAAACTGAAAAACTATTGATAACAATGGATTATGACAATATGCATTTAATTATTTAATGCTTTTAGTATAATAAGAAAACATCCAAGTGATATGTTACTCTCACATCTCACTCTTTCTTTATATTCGGTGCAATTTATATTCTTAGAGTAAGATATATAATAAAAATAATGATAATTTATTTAAAGTTTATTAAATATTTCCGCTATTTCGTTTTATTTATTCCATTTGTAGCATTGTAATTCTAAAAGTATTTTAGCTAACGTTTTAGCGAACGACATTGAAATTTAATTATATTCTTATTGCTATGGCAGCAACGTTAACGATTTCTTATCCCGCTTCCAACTTCCAATTATTTTTGACAAAGTCAAATATTGTAAGATTTCTTTGTGTTTCACAGCAAATTTAATGTAGGAAAATTTTATGTTATAATTTATGGACATAATTTTATTAGAATGTTTAATTGACACGGGTGGTACACAGTACTTTTAACTTCATAAATAATTTATGAAAATTAAAAAGTTATACAATGTTTTATAATCCAATATCCGCATTGGTGCCGAAGTACGCACGCATTGAGACCAACAACTAAGTGGTAGAATAAACAAAGAATCTTATTATAATAACTCTATTAAACTTAAACTTAGCTCTATTTTCCATTTTGCACACATTTTAGATATAATTTAACCGAAGACATGTTACAGCATATCAGGGAAGAAATATTTTATAATTAAGCAAATAAGAAAGTACTACCAACTGATATTGTAGTAATATCATCAAAAATTAAAACAGGCATTTGAAAGCTCTTTTAAAATCTCAAATGAATATAAAGCTACCACCGGCTCAGAAGACTGCTGAGAAGAGACGTCAAACAACTCAACAGATGTTTTTTTTTTTCAAATATAAAAGATACAATTTTATTCTTTAGTACCATGTATGTTGCTATGAAAGTTGAATGACTATAATTCCACAGATTTTTATTTTATTAGTATTTTTAATTCTTAGAATAAGTTTTACTATCCTCTCTTTTGGGAAAAACCTTAAAAAAAATTGAGACTCTTACCATAAGGTAAGTGTTATAGTGTTACATTAGTATAAACTAATGTAACACTATGAGTTTTACTTGAAATAAAACGTCACGCTTTCTCTCGTAACAGATTTCTCTTCTCTTTTCTTTTCTCGTAATAAAGTTTTTAGCAAATTTATATACATAGTATGGTATATGTAATATTAATTAATATACATACCTTTAACTTATAGTCGTTTCTTATAGTATAATTTTTAGTATAAAAGAGAAGACATTCCTTAATCATGTGCTACGTTATTTACATGGCTATGTTTCTTAGGGATGTTGCATCCGCATCTGCAAATTCAGAACTTTCGCATCCAATTCACCATCTATATTCACAAGTTCATGAGATATTTGTATACGACATGAACTGCATCACTGCGTATACGTATATCCCATACCAATTCGTCACATCTGCATCGTGTAGATGTAATTAATTTATTCACAAACGCACCTTTATCTACCTACCTTTATATATATTTTTATATTATTTTACTGACCTAGCAGGTATTGTAATTTATATTTTAAGCTAATTTTATCAATGATTAAGAAAACTTCTAATATAATTTATAAGCAAAAGTAAGCCGTCAACCTCTGTACAGAGTTTGCCTTTCTTATTTTAACAGCTTTAGGTAAGCTCTAAACCAACATTATTCTATATTAATATGGAAAAAAAATGTTTTAGCTATTATTTTATATATTAATCAAATAATTTTTTTATCAGATGCTTTACTTGCTGTTAAAATGGACCCAGCTGTTTTGGAAGCACAAGTTACTATTGAAAATGATAAGTGTAATAAACAGAAAACTCAACGTCAAGAATTGCAACTTAAGAAGAAAAACCGTAAGCTATATATGTTCAATGTCTATGGAAATATTTGATTTATGATTATATATTTTTATCTTCATGAATCTCGCATTTTACGGTGTAGACAGAAAGAATCTATTAAATGAAACTATTTTAACCGGATTTATCGCGTATATTTTAGTATTCGTGCTCGCAGGCGTGACCTGGAACTACAGTAAAATGTTCAAAACATCGGGTTTTCGAAAATGTATTTCTGGATACTTACACTAAAATATGTTTTAAAATTAAATTGAACTAACCGAAAATGATAAGAACTAATTGTTACAATAATTAAAACAAAACTACGCTAAGTCGAAATGTGTCAATAATTCGCGAAAAAAATAAGAAATTAATAAATCTCAAAAACAACGATTATAGAGTTGTTTCTTTACTTGATTAAACGTGCGATATGCTATTTACAGATTCAACAATCAATTCCGAATTTGAAAAAGCTATGTCCTTACAACGAGCTGCGCTTTTTTCCTTGTCCTCACAGCAATTTAGTCTCTTAATGAAATATGTAGACACGCTTCGCCAACAACGTATGTCACTGCAAAAACATATGGTAAGAATAAAAATGCCATTAACCATATATTCCATATATTTTATTATATATAAAAAAAAGAAAAACAAAATAGTTGTAAATAAAAATTATAAGTATTTCATAAAAAATAGGCATTTCGCAGTGTATATGTAACAATTATTCTCACTCGATAATAACGGTTAAGGCAACTCGGTTAAGAAAATTGCATGTATCCCCCCTTCATAGTTTAACCAGCAAAGCTGTAATAGTGATTTATGGTATAAAAGTCTCACGTAAATGCAATAATAAAAGAATAATGATCGAATCTTATGAATTTTATATAGTGCATGGGGAGGATGTATGTCCAGTAGTCAACATCGCATGGCTGAAAATATGACTGTACATTACGAAAACTATACATTACCTCAACCTTTTTTTTCTTAAAACAGGAATGTGCTTTCTGTAAAAACAATGGTCATCCAGAAGAATGGTTTACAACACATGCTTTAAAGGACAGGAAGGGCCGCGTGAAATGCCCGATACTTCGTTCCTTTTTATGCAAACGATGTGGCGCTACTGGTGATCAAGCACACACAATAAAATATTGTCCTCGAGTATAAAAAGGGTATATAATATTGTAATTTTTCTTTTGTATGTAGTACACGGGTTACAACCCGTTGCACGCGGCAATCGACAGAATTTATTTATAGTCACTCCAGTAAATGCCTGTAATAAGTACAAAAAATCACGTTGCAAACGGGGGTTGGCGTGCGAAGCCCCCTGGTAGTAATTACTATTGTTATTTTATATAAATACCTATATTATTTTAAGGTCATCGTGGTAGCAGTGGGACATCGTCTGACTGTAAATGCGGGTGGTCATGGGTTCGATTCTCACTTTAGGAGGAAATTTATTTAATTTTTTGTCATTTTTCCGCTTTAGTAAGACAAAGTTGAATACCATCACTCAACATGCCTCGAATTCAAGTCGAAAGTCCGTTCTTTAACTTTGAGCGTTGACATTAGGTTGTCTCTGACTTACCTGCTATGAAATAGCTGCTATAAAGGGCGTAAAGCAAAAAATATATATTTTAAGAATAAAATACAATTTTATAAAAATAATAAACGTTAATACGCAAATGCGACACTGCAAATACTTTTTTACTATAAGATAATATTTGGCTATAGTTAGACAATATTTATTTATTTTACATAATTTGAAAGTGTAATTCACTTTTTTTAAATATATGAATTTTAATGGATATTTTTAATATCTTGTTATATAATTTTACAAGACACAAAAAATATATAAGCATGTTTCTATAATACTATATGAACTATTCATGTTAGTATTAACTTATTGATTTTCTATCATTTTCAGATTGTTATTATGGCGTACAACTTACAATAGTTTAAGCCACATTGGACACCTTTTAAAGTTTTACTTATTAGTAAAGTTTTCATTATCGAAGAACAGTTGTTTTTCTTAAATACTTCCTTAATTAAGTATTTAATATAGTATTTAATGCTTCCTTATATTACTGTTTTTTTTTTTGCCTACAATAATAAGAAACTATAAGGCAACAATGTATTTTTTTACATAGAAATACATTGGTAAAATTCTAATTGATTATTTATTTACATTACATATTTTATTTTACATTATGTCGACATACAGTACTACAATATAAGTCGTTATAAAAAGTAAAGCTTCCACGAGATAGGGCAAATTCTAACACGTGAACTTTCATCTTTCGTATGTAAGACACGTTCTGTTTTGAGATAACAAATTGATCCAAAATCTAATACTCAATTATTATGCTTACAAAAATTTAACTGTTCTTATGTTTATTGATAATGATTTAACCAAATATCAAAAAAGGACTTTAATCAGTCCATAATTTTATATTTTAATTAAATTACGTTTAAATTTTATTGTAAATGAAACAGCAAAAAGTATATTCATACATTAAATGTATAATTCAACTACATTGTATAATATATGATTTTGAAGACTCACACACCTAATGTGGAGCCAAATAAGCATTAGACACCAGCTAAACTATAAGAAACAAAAAGAAACAATAGTTTTTCAGAGTGGGCGTAGGGATTTTCCATAAATATATAATTTTTTAAAAAGGTGACATCTGATGATGAACCATAATAGATCTCCATCCAACACGCCATGTTTGGAATTTTAGTGGCAAGCGGAAAATAGATGGTCTCGACACTAGGTCCTTTTTGCCAACCCGTTATGAAGAAAAAGACGTGAATGAGAGCTGGGAATATTTTCATGTAGTATTTGTAGCCAACCATTGGCAAATATAAGTAATATGGCAGTGAAGAGTCATTAAGACCACGGAAACAAAGTTGCCGGTATTAGTTAGATCTTAAATAAAATATATTTAAATAAATTATATGTAAACCGCTGATCCCAGCAACTTTGTTGCGCGGTCTTTATAACCCATGCCACACTACTTGCATCTATTTTGTTCGCACACACTTGAAACACGTTATTTTACTATTTTATAATAGCACAGATAGATAATGTGCTTAAACATAGCATAGCAATGTGTTTAATTATAAAGCATAACAAAAAATAAACAGGCTGTATGAATTAAAAAAAAAGTATAGTCTATGACCATCAACAAATTATTCATTCGCATGGAAGTATCAAAGTCTCATTCCGACACGTTTAATTGTTTTTACGTGATAGGCAAACAAAGAAAATGCATTTTCATTATAAGTATGTATTGTAAATTATTAAGTAAATTTTGTTATAAAAAAACAAAACAACCTTTACTAAAAAGTAGAAATGTTGCGAATGCGAATAAATGGAAAACTATTCATCACCACATAGAAGGAACCACATTAGAAGCACTAGTTACTAAATGTATATATATATATATATATATATATATTTACGTGTAAGTTACAATGAGGATTTCTCTAAGACTTTTATATATTGATAAATGCTTTATCAACAAGCTTACTCTAAGTACAGGGTAGAAATAGAGGTCATTAGAAAGGCGACTAATATTTGTTGACTTACATACATAGTTCACTTCACTTCAACAGCGTAGCCAATGTTTTTTAAAATAGAAAAAAATATTCAGATAGTTGAGTTCAATGTAACGAAAATCTGTAATAAATATTCTCATTATTTATCTAATCCATATTATTTTCTATGTAATACATTATTATACGGTGAGCCGGTAGATTTAAGGAAGGTATAGGATGTTAAGTTTTTTAGCAATTTCACTGTCGAACTTTGCTGACGACCTTAGGTTTTAGATGTCAGAGGTAGCTTTGTTCAATTTTATACTTAAAAACAAATTTCCTGACGATAATTTTTTTTTCTCTCCACTCACATCACCAGCTAGGGTTATTGCTAACTCAATTACAATTTAAGCTCCACATTTTCCTGGCTACCTTTCTTTAAGTTAACCTTGCTATTTTGCAAAATTGCTGCCATTTTTTAAAAATTATTGTCATTTACAATAGGTAAGCCGGTGGGAACTGTGTTATATGGACGCCTCGCCACTGATGTCTACCTTAATAAGTATAGCAATATGTTTAACCTATTAAATACAATTCCGGTTTCACGAAATCATTGGAAGAACAGGTTGTTATGATTAAAATTTTAACCAGATAAATAAAAGAAACTAAAAACTACGATTTTGTAGCTAATCGAACTAAAAAGTAAAAAATAATTCTTAGTATAGAAATAAAAATGACGAAATTGATGTTACTCTTCTAAAAGCGTGGGGTGCTTGATATTGATTATTATTTAAAAAAATGAGGAGGTTTTCAATCAGACTGTATTTTTGTGTTACTGCAGTTTTTTTACTGGGTTAAGCAATTTTAAAATTTTGCATTTATTTTAATATATCGGCTTATTTATTGGTTGAAATCTTAATTATACTAAGACTAACTAAATCTTAAATCGACAACTAAATGTTAAACCTACTAAAACAATATTTAGTTTTAATATGATGAGGATTAATTTTATTTAAATTTTAGTTTTACATACATACATAGCTTCACGCTGTATCCCGCATATAGCAGGGTAGACAGAGGGAACCTAGTGTTAAGACACTCCGCTCCCCACTTTTCTATCCATTTAGCTATTGATATCCATGTCGCTTTGCCTTTTTTATAATAATTATATATGATTACACGAATTATCACTTAGTTTTTTTAGGTTCATACATATGTATATATGTATATGTATTGTTATTAGTCCTTGATAGTTGTTCAAGAACCAGTGACACTACACGATCGTGAGTAAAAATCGAATTTAAAGACTTTGTTACATTAGACACGTATGTATGTGGGTCATTCTATTTTAAAGGAAAAAAATATTAAAATTAAAAATATCGACGCCTGTCATGGCGCAGAGGCACAAGCGTGCGACTGTAAACGCGACAGGTTTTGGGTTCGATTCCCACTCCAGGAAATGTAAAATTTAGTATTTTTATTTCTTGGGTTTGGTAACAAGGCAAAGCGCGGCGTTGAGTTCCGCTACTTAACACGCAATGCCTCAATTCGGCGGAAAGTGGGGAACGGAATTGTTGAAAGAGAATGGAGTGTCTTAACACTAGGTTCTCAGGTTCCCTCTGCCTACCCTGCTATATGCGGGTTACAGCGTGAAGTTAAAAAAAAAATATATCGATTTTTTAGATTCATTTTGATTTTATTGGTTTGAGTTTATTGGCATAGGTAATGAAAGGTAAAAAACCATAATTGTTTTATTAAAATAGCAAGGTCACTATTGATATCCATGTAGCTTTGTATTTTTTATAATAATTATATATCATTACAAGAATTATCGCTTAGTTTGTTTTACAACTTCACCATGCTTAGAATATTTTCTTTCATATTAACCGTTGCCGTGTATTCTTTGCCCCTTGTGTCCGACTATCACAAACAAATTGTAGTTAATCGATACAATGACTTTATGTTACTAGAGTATATATTTACTTATAATTGTCTAATACTACTATTTTAAGCGTGAACATTACTGGAGCTTTGACGCGCTGTGCTAGCTCGCACCCGCTCGGTAAATAACGGTGTTGAATGTAAAATTAATTTTAATTTCTCCTCAACTATGCCAAATTATGTGACAAGGCATTAAGTGATGAATGGCAGAACTCAACGCCGCTTTTTGTACAATAGAGAGACGATGGACGAATTGTGGACAACTACTACTAAGCATAATCTCCTAATTACCTACCTTCCGCACCCGATTGGTATAAACATGATATATGTTTAGTCATCTTTAGTGCCCCGCAAACCTTCACATCCGTTGTGAAGCTTTGGAACGGATTTGATTATCAAGTAAATAAAATTAAATAGTCTGGTAAATTTTAATCTAATTTAGAGTGAATACTAATTTGTGTAACAAAGTAGTAAGCGATGACAAAAGATTTCTTTTCCAAGGAAAAAAGGATTACGCTAATGGGATATAAATTGCTAATAATTATTACCTTGCCTTTGCATAAGCAAAAAAATTACTACGTTAAAATTTTAATAAGCATTTGGGATAATTGCAGACATTCGGACTATGATATTTACAAAAGAAAAAAAGAAGAATACTGAGAAACAGTTAAAATGGTAGAGAAATCTAAAAAATGTAGAAACTAAACAAGAAGGTGGAGGTGGTTTTTCTATTTATTGTCAGGAAAAGTACTGTGATCCATCTATCTGAAGACTATATGGTTCAAATGTAAAAAGTGGCTTCATGGGATCTGTATTGCAGGATCTTCTCCCAAATATTTTCGACTAATTTTTATATATAAAATGGGACCTAGTCTGTATATATCCCGTGGTGTACAAATATAACGCATAATCATAAATAACCCATCAGCCATTCGGTTTTATTACAAGAAATAATACAATAATTACTGACCCACAAGGTATAGGTTTATGATTAAAATATATATTTATTATTTGATCTCATAAAACTATTAAAAGACTTGTAAAAGTTTCGTAATAAAGTCAGACTAATTATTTCTTATAATATAGATTTTATATATAATTTCCCTTAAGCGTCCGCTATTCTCCTATCGTCCCTCTAGAAGAGCTTTACGTAAAGGTCACTACTAGATCATTTCGCAAGCGCATGCGAATATGTTAATGTAATCTAGCGACATGTTTTCTTACGATTCACTGTAGTAACACCCTTATTTAAAGATAACTAAAACAAGTAGCGTAATGCTAGATAAACTATAGCTTTCCTCATGAACATGACATGCCTATCATAATTAGAAAGAATATTTCAAGTCCTTCTGACAGTTTCGAGGATTAGCGCATTTAAATAAACGTATAAACAAACAAACTTTTCCGCTTATATTTTAATATTATTATAATTAAATTTTCCAAATTTCCAACTTCAATTATATTCTAATTTAATAATGTATTTACTTATTTTAATTTTGGTCCTAAAGCAAATTCTGGGTACAATATCATACGGGCATAGATTTTTTATGTAAATATATTAAAAGGGAAAAAGGAAAAAATATATAAGACTTTTCAAATTTTCGCTAATAACGAAAAAGAAACAAATTAATATTAAATATCCATTTGAACGTACCTCAAAATATACAATACCGGGCAAATTGGACCAATTTCATGTTACTAAAAACATACAGAAATACGCTCTCTCGAATTAGATCTGCGGCATGCGTAAGGCGAATCAATGTAGTACACAATTACTTTGACATTATGTTATATACCAAGATTACCGTGACACGTGCATTGGAGATAGATTAGGGGTGAGGAAGAAATTGATAAACCAATATGTTTATTTTACAAGACTTATCTATGTTTTCTATATTGCTAGCTTTTATTTAACTTGCCTTGTTAGATTATTTGCTATGTACATGTCTTAAAATAATTTTAAGACAGTAAACTTTATTAAGAAAAACTTTTGCTAACATTTGCTGTAATCATTTTCGCATATTAGCATCTAATACATATCTTTAAGTACATAATTAATTATAGCTTTATATAATTATGTATTTCTAAGTTTTTATTTATTGTTTTAATTTTATATAACTACCCTCTTGTTTTTATTCTATTTCTTGTTTGAGTTCAATGTATTGAGCTTTGGCTCGATCAGCTCTTCACAGTTCAACTTAATAAACTCCTTGCCCTAGAAGAATACAAATACATTATATTTATTTTTATTGTTGTTATACTTATATAGATAATTGGACAATTTATAATTTTTGTGTAATTATATGTGATGAACTTATCGGAATATCCTATTGACCAGGCGAGCGACGCCGCGACAACATCTACCTAATATAGAAATATTATTAATGATTATTTAGACAAAATCATTTGCCAATATAAAATTTATAAATATATGCAATAACTATTTATAACTTGTAGGTTGTGTAGATAAGTTTTTGTGTAAGTGCAAGTCCATTATCCATACCATGACCATGACAAGGAAGCCGACTAAACTCTATCAATACATACAGATTACATTAAGGAAGGTCAGTTTTCTATTTATATCTTTTTATAATATTATAACTCACATAGTGCCTAACGTCTAAAATGTCGTTTCAATAAAGTATCTACAAATTTGAATTATGGAATTGGGTATTATCCAAATATTTTAATAAACACACATACACGCAATAATATATTTATATAATTACTTTAGATATTCTTTGTTTGTTTTATTTATAAATTGCACGATACGATATCATTTGACACAACATATGGACAGTAAATAAATAATATTGGCGTCATTGCATTTAAATTCTTTACGTCAAACCAAGCCCTTTCATAGGCTCAAGGTATATTGTCTAAACAGCATATTTCAATTTTAAGTGGAAAAATAACAAAGTTATCGAATATCCGGACAAGATACATTGTAGCGTTACGCTAAACAAATGTAATTGTAAAGTTGCCTGAATAACTCCATACTTGATTTGTATTATTGCAATACAGCCTGATAAGGTTGTTTTTACAACAATATTTAAGATCTTTACGTTCTAAGTGCAAACAAAGTAGGATTAATTCAATTAAGGAATAATAATTTGACTGCTACTGTTCTTGTATTTCTCGAGTTCAACAGTTAGACAACTAATAGTAATTGTACATAAAAAAACAATAATTCATACCTAAAACTTATTGTGGTCAGCACTGTCATGTTCTTCCAAAAAGATAACTCACAGTTTTCATAAAAGGGATTTGGGAGTAACAGTCTTTACAACTCGTAAGTCGTACATATTAAAAACGACATACCTCTATGAAACAAGGGCTGAGATTAAATCTTAAATTTATTTTGCAAAATACTCATAAATTCAAACTTAGGTTAGAAGTTTAATAATAAAAGAGAAAAGTAGAACTTTAATAATAAATGAGAACTTATGTGCCTATAAAGCTTGAAATATACCTAGCGCTATAATTAACTATAACGTAAGCATAAAAAATATACTTAGGTCATTATTTTTTGCTCTACCTGACCTACAATTTCTTACTTCATGATAAATAAATATAACATATATAAAAATGTTTAATGATCATTAATCGTACAAACAGCATACTTGTTGCAGAGCCAAACGATCATGTGGACCGCGTGTGCTGTTGCTTATTTTCATCACGTATCCAACACTTTTACTCAAGGCTAAAATCACTGATATATATATTTTTTATTTAAATAATATTTATAGTCAACTAAAAAACTATGTTTCCACGTCAAAACTCAAGTGGAAACAAATATACAACACATAAAGAATTTATATATCTACAAGATTCTAATTCCAATTAGAAATTTGTATGTTCAAATTAGGAAAGAGATCGCTATTTAGAAGTTATAATACTCTGTATGAAACCGTTATATTTTTTTATTATTAATGTTATATATTTTAAACGTGTACTTATAGAATATAAACATGTATCTCACCCTTGCGAAATCAAGGACAATATTTATATTTATCATCCTTAAAATCATTTAGGAAATTACGTATGTTTATTATTATTATTCTTTGCCGGATAAACATCTTAAAATCAGTCCATAATAAAAGTAATTAAAATATTACTAAAATAAGTTAATCTAAATATTTATAGTTATAATAATATTATTACTGCTTCCATGCAATACTGTTCAAATAAACTAAAATTGAAAATAAACAAATTTTGTTTTGAAATTAAAATTAACAAACTCAAGTGGGAAATTCCCAGAACCGACAAAGTAAATTAAGAGCTTTGCAAAGCTTTACCTATATTTTGTTATATATTCCATTACTAATAATTACTTATTATTTAAAATACTATTTAGAATTGATTGAGTATTTAATATATTTACAGTATTTAATTTCATAGTAAATACAACTAGACAAGGAACAGTTTAAAGTTAAATTTAATAAATATATTTTTTTGTTATTAATATGGAACTATATGTGTGAATAATAAAAACATACAACATTTTTCTTTTCACTTACAGAATTTTTTTATAATATGTAGTATTTTTTGGAATGAAAACCCTTTTCTGCGTCGTCTATTTGTAAATGTCATTAAAATCTGACACAAATTTTATAATCATTATTTATGGCATCACAAGCTATAACAAATACATTTTTTAAGCAACTATGTAAATATTTACATTAAAACAAGTTGGTTTAGCATTAAAAATTATTAAATTATTATAATACTTAAAATATTCCTTTGACATCTATTTTTTACTATAACATAATACAACTACAATATGACACTTTTGTGTGTTTGTACAACCATGTGACGCAGTATCGTACGTAGTATTATATGTACGTAATATATGCAGAGTCAAATAATATATATTTTTTTCAAAATAAGAAGATAGATGTTTTTTTTGCCATTTGAAGACATTTTATTTTACGTGTAACGCTTTAAACACGTATCAGTTGATCTAAGGGATATTACTACAATCGCAAATTTTATAGATAAAATCTTAGTCTTAACTCGTAACTGAAATATTAACGCTTAAAATCTATATGTTATTCACTAACTGACTAACACAAAAATCGAAAAACTCATTCCGAAATTTGAAAATGTGTGTATAACTTTTTTTTTTATTATTATGTTTTTATATTTACTAGTGTCCCCGTAATTGCGTTAATAACACATTGCGTAGTGGCTATGGTGGTAGACCTATATGTCACTTTATATAAACATGGATGAGAAACCATGGTAGTGTGTGTAACATTTATTTTATTAATTTAATATACTTTTTACGCATTATTTAAAAAAAATATTAGCATTCTGCACTCTTTCTCTATATAAACTAAAAGTGTGCCAAGTTTCATGCTCCTCCGTCCGCGTAATTTTCGTAAAAAGGGATCCAAAGTTTTTGTTTCACGTATTTATATATAGATTACCTCAAGTATAATTTATAAATTGTTTTGGAAATTTTTTTATTGGTTTAATGGTGATGATTACTTTCATCAAATCAAACTTTCGAGCTAGGTAGGACCTAATTACAGTATTTATGAGAAATCAAATAAACTTTTAAAATTTTATAAGATATAACTATATATAATACATTTATAGCGATTTGGAGATTTTACATAGTAACTTGCGCATTTCTTCATATGAAGAAATGATGAGATATGTTGTAAAAATATAATGTGAGTGAAAATGGGAGCCAAGTTCAATGTTAAGAAAATGCGTGGTGGTCGACTTTATTGATAAAGGAATTGAGAAATAAATGGATGTCAAGTCAAACAAATACGTAAACACTTAGACAAACCTAATATTTATTTACTTTAATAATAATTTGAAGCTAAAATATTCAATCAACAATTATAAATTTGCTATTATTATTCTATAACTAGTATGAAAAGAAGTGGAACGTCTGGGTTGTCCATAAATAGTTGAAGCTAGTTATTTTCCACTTCCTCAATAAGTAAATCTTATAAGCGTAGTAATCCAAATAAGCGTTATTTCATTGCGATCACGATGATCACGGCTGTACGGGTAAAGTATCTGGTTGGTGAGTTTTAAAAAGTAAAATTTAAATATAAATTATATATCAACCACTCATCTACAGGCCTAAGGTAATCATACAAGGAATCGATTTTTTTAAAAAAATATACAAGTGTTTTGTTTCGAGCACTATGCTGGGTTTAGAAAAAATAAGAACAATTTAAAAATATCATCTTAAGTTCTCTGTTTTTACTAACTGTAATTTATTTGAAAGCACTTTTAGAGAAATTATTTATACAGAAAGAAAACAAAATACTTATAGTTTAAATACAATATGCAATTATCTTAATGCACTACTATAAATGTATATAACATTTAAATCGATCATTTTTTTTTCATTGTATATTTCAGTTTTATAATATGAGACCACTGTGAATGTGCCAATACTTTGAATAAGCACGAAACGGTACATTTAAAAAAAAATTATTCAAGAGGTATTGAATTAAAATTTCTTTCATTTTC
This sequence comes from Philaethria dido, assembly GCA_033558755.1. Taxonomy (NCBI): domain Eukaryota; kingdom Metazoa; phylum Arthropoda; class Insecta; order Lepidoptera; family Nymphalidae; genus Philaethria; species Philaethria dido. Next base: position 123,423 of record JAKGSA010000720.1, read on the forward strand.
AAAAACTTACAAATATAGCTTTCGATGATGGCCACCTTTTTTAGGAATCATCCAATTCATATTGGCTCTCAATTCATTATGTACTTTAACACTGAAAAATATTATTTATTTAACATTTCCGTTTCCCACTTTCCGCCGAATTGAGGCATTTGCGTGCTGAGTGGCGAAACTCAACGCTGCGTTTTGCCTTGTCACCAAAGCGAGGAATTGAAAATACTAAATATTATTTAATACTTTCATTTCCTAGCGTGAGAATCGAACCCACAACCTCCCGCATTTACAGTCACGCGCATGTGCCTATGCGCCACGACAGGCCTGAAAAATAATAAAATATTAAAAAAGAACTAAAAGGAAAAAGCTTAAAATGATTTTCTCGCTTTCCTGGTTATTCTAGATAGGATATCAAGTTCTTGAAATAATCTTTTTAAGTAGAAACTATACTAAAAATCTTTTGAAAGCCATTCGTATTATGCATTGTAATAAATAGAACCCATTGCTATGCTGTGAAGCAGACTCCTTCTCTATGCTGTAACAAATATAAGTAAGTATATCTGTTATTTTAATAAGTATATATTATTTAGAAATGAGTAATTGGCGCATTGACAAAAGTTGTTCAGTGTGATGGATAGTTTTAGATGACAAAATAATATCATCGAAATTGTGGCCATTATGGCGCAATGGGACAGCGACCGTTAACGTGTTAGTTATCCGTAAGACAAAGTGCAACGTGAAGTTCTGCTACTTCACTGAATTCAGATGAAAAACAGAGGAGAAGGTTTTCCTTCTTTGGATTGGATTTTTCCAATAGGATTTTCTAAATACTACGGCTCATAAAGTCCTTGCAAACAAAGTTGTGGACATCAAATAGTAATATATAAAACAATATGCACCCGTTGTTATACCTAGCGTTGACTAAGTACAAATCAATATTACAATGTGAAATACGACACCTGTAACATTCCCACGCTTGCTCATTTAAAATATAACTTTAAATACTTACTATATGACAGAAATTAAAAGTAAAATTGTTTCGTTATTTTAAAATATCGAGTATATTTTAAAATAAGTAAACAATTTTACTTTTAATATTTAAACGTTTACAATTAACGTTTGTTTTTAGTTTAAATCAATTAACCATTTATCTCAAAACAAAATTTATTTGTCTTAATGAAATTGTAAGATGTACCTACAATATTCCATGAGAAATAAGAAATATATTATTGTTATAGAATTTTGGGGAACAAAACGTATCTATATAAACGAAAAGTGTCATGCATATCGTAATCCTCGTTGTATTTTTCAAATATTCTATATACTATTAACGGTCCAGTCATTTTAAATGTTTTAGCATCAATCTACTGAAATAACTGCGGATACAAAACGACTGGCACCGAAGAAGATTCAATACAAATTATCGTTATGAGTATAAAGCCACCGAGGACCATTTAAAATATATGCCTTGCGCTAGTCTAAGCAATGTGAATGAAATATCAACCTGACACTTCTAAAATTGTCTATTTACTACTAATTGTAGAATTTTTTAAGGTAATGGTACAATAAATAATGTATAGAATAAACTTCATTAAGCTAGAACGCTAAATATTGAAGAAAAATGGATTTTCGTAATAGTCGATCTTGAATAATTGTTTTTGGCAGCACGATATTAATATCCATTTTTGATATAATAATGATAGGTAGTTATTAAAATACCGTTAAACACATGAATACAAAAACGCAAGTCACTAGAATTTTTTTCATGACACCTAAAATGACTGGACTGTAATATAAACTTTTATTTAATAGACAAATTGTATTTGTTTTAACAAAACATACGAGTGTACGTACGGTATACGTCATTGTTACAGTTAGTATAGCCTTTTACATTGTACTGTGATAACCGCAAACGTAAATGCACGTGCAATGTACTATATACATAGTTACATAATCTAAACGAACGTGGTATAGTATTCACGCATATTATTTGATAATGAAATAACAATTCCTGTCGTGGCGCAGAGGCACAACGTGCGACTGTAAACGCGACAGGTTGTGGGTTCGATACCCACTCTAGGAAATGGAAAATTTAGTATTTTCATTTCTTGGGTTTGGTAACAAGGCAAAGCGCGGCGTTGAGTTCCGCCACTCAACACGCAATGCCTCAATTCGGCGGAAAATGGGGAACGGAATTGTTGAAAGAGAATGGAGTGTCTTAACACTAGGTTCTCTGGTTCCCTCTGCCTACCCTGCTATATGCGGGTTACAGCGTGAAGTTAAAAAAAAAACAAATATTTATATTTCATAACACATAAACTTATATTTATAATGACTAATTATCGTTATAAGAATTAGTGAAAAGAGAATTATGAAGAAATGATCATCCTGCAGAATGTTTATTACAATTAAATAAATGATTATCACTTGCAACAGAAAAAGTATCTCATCAATAACATTGAGTAAATATGTACCTACATCTTGTATCAACAATATGAATGAATACTTTTTGCTTTATTATTGTATGTAACTAATCAATCACACTTATTCTTTGTGGAAACAAACGTTTTGGATCAACTAAAGGCCTCAATTGGAAAAAATAAGAACTATCCAAAGAAATGTAAATTTCAGATTTTTGTAGTCAAAAACTAGCTATAGCTTTATGGTTTCTCAATGGAGAAATTAATAACACATATCTTGTGTACTTAACCTGTCATTTATTTATTTTGAATCAAATATTAACACAAATATTTTTAGCCAATTATTGACCGGAGACAAAACCAGTAATGGTCTTGTAAATTTCGGTGACGCCGCCGTAACGTGAATGTTCCCAGAATACCCGAAGGTACACGCGATATTTGTAGTTCGTACTTAACAAATCCCACTCGAACAATACTTAATTTTATTCATTAAATGTATTTTTTTGCACTTTTTTTAGATTAGAGCAGTTTTTAATTCTAGTTTCTGCTTCGGAGGTTCGGCTTGCCTCTACTACAAAACGCCAAGATAAGGAAATAAAACAGCTTTAGTATGTTATGTCTAACAGCTGGTAACCAGCTGGTTTGACGTCTAACGTCGTCACCAAACTTATAAATTATAACGCACCTGACGTGACATGAATGACGTGTAAAATATGATATCATAACATTTAAGCCATTGTTGTCGGTAAAACTAGCCTATAGTATAGGCATGTATTTTATGTATTTAGATCTCAGTAAAGTTATAAACCAATTCTGTATTCTCTCGAGATATTCGGTAACATTTTTTAATATTCCTAATCTTTAGCGTCATTTTATTTAAACTATTGTTTTAATGAAGTCTAATAAAATTATAATTTGCTATTTACAAAAAAAGTCAAGGTTTTCCTATTTCATCACTGAATTTATATGATTATATGTTATTTAAATTTATACGTCTACGTTAACAATAAAATACTTAATTGATATGATATTATATGCTTATACTGTTCTAAATTTTGCTACTTTTGGAAGTGGTATGGTACCTACGGATGAAATTATAAAAAAAAAGAATACCTATAAGTGTAGAGAATATGTCTTTCTCTTAATATTCCCTCTATCCCTATTACTACAAAATATACTTACACAAAATTAACGTATTTTTGTTGTATGTATTTTATCATATTTATTTGAATATTTCTAAGAGATTAAAAAATCTCAGACATCATCAGACATAGTATCAATGCAAATCTAGTCATACAACACGTTAATTACTTTTTATCCCTTAGAAATTTTGAAAAAATCTCAACACTCATTTTAACTAAACATTTACTACTAAAATATATTTGCCGAGCCGTGCGAGCCGATACGTAGGTATAGGTAATTGCGATAAGTAGCAACGTAATGTAAACAACGCGTTATATCAAATGTTATACAACGACATTGAAACCTGTCTTAGCAAACCGATAATTGATATAAGATTAAATTTTATATCTCTTAATAAAAATATTGAAAAATCACTTTTATACAATTATTCTACAGAGTACTGATAAGAAAAGTAAGACTATATACTTTTGAAACTTTAACAGTTTAAAATTATTTATTATTTTTCTTTGTTTTATTAATAAACATATGTATGTACATAGCTTCACGCTGTATCCCGCATATAGCAGGGTAGGCAGAGGGATCCTAGTGTTAAGACACTCCGTTCCCCACTTTTATTAATAAAAACTTCAAAAATCATACACTTCTAACTCCGGTTGCTGTTTATTTGCAAAATTTACTGTTTAAACCTAGTATTGTCTTTGGTCAGGTTGAAATTTGTGCATATTATACCATTTCAATATGCAATATCACAACTCCAAGGTCACAAATTCAAAGAGCTAAATAACTAAATATAACGCTAATAATAACTAAAACTGCGAGCCAAATATTTTATCATCAACACATCACCCAACTTACTGTGCTTAATTCAAAAATTCTTAGCACTATTTGTCCATTATTATATTACGCATATAGAAATCAAAAGTATTTGCTACATTTGAGCTTATATAACAAAATCAAAAGCTATATTTAAAAAAAAATAAGTTTGAAAGAAAATAAAGAACCGAATCGCGTCCATTGAAATAAATTGTAATCTTCAATATATTGAGAAACAATTAAGTTAAACTATTATATATTTTAGAATATTACTTACATAAAAGGAACAACTTAAAATTATTTTTTTATTCATCCTGGACGTTCTGGCAAGGTTGCATTATCGGATACATGAGTGAATTTTTAAAAAGTGTATTGTAATAGCGTTGCAGGATTTCTAAAATGTATTGATAAATTCATTGATAATGGATAAGTTACTAAAAGCGTGTTACAAATAATTATATTTGAGTGACAGTTAGCTGTCCATATTTCTTGGTTATTGTGTGTTCATTTAACGTCTCTGCAGTATTCAATCGTATTAAAGTATTCAATCATGAGTGCAGTATTTTTGATTCATAGAATTTTCACATTCATAGAATCTCATTTCAGGTTTTGCGGATCGAGATATACATTTGAGGCCGCTCAGAGGTGATATAAACTAAGAGGACATCACCGTAAACAATGTAGTCTATATCAGTGTGCCATTTCCAATATTCCACTTTATTTCTGCATGATAATGTTCGCCGACCGTCGCTCGCCGACACTTTGCATGTATTAGCCACTATGTTGCAATCCCCTCGGCACTGTCTACATATATTAGAAATATAACGGTTTCTTTACAAAATCTGTTTAATTTTAAATACTGACCCTAATAATTGGTATTAATAATAAGCATTGACGCAGTGGCGCAGTGGCGCAATGGGACAGCGTCTAGCTGTAAACGCGATCGGTTGTAGGTTTGATTCCCTCTTAGAAGAATAATCATATTAAAATTATTTTTATTGGTGACATTGTATGGTGACATAGATCCTCTCTGATTATCCTCTATTGTGGAAAAAGCAGTGAAGCTGCAAAAAATTGGTATTATTTGTAATTGTCGTCTCATATTTTTTTACTAAATAGTGTTGTATTTTTTTTTAATCACTAAAACCCGAATGGTTTTTTGCTGCAATAATTTAATTACTGAATTGAAAGAAAAATAAATTAAAAAAAAATTACAAGGTTAAAACATCTCAGATTTATAATTTTTCATTAAATTATTATGTACGTACTCACTACAATTTAAAAATAAATTGCTAAGTTAAATTTAGATATAATTTATATAAAATAATTTCAAAATGTTGAATAATCCTATTAATATCATATTGAGTAATAATATTAATATGAAAGTTATAAGGATGGATGATTGTTTATTTTTCTTTCCTGCAAAAACTTTTAACAGATATTACGGTAATATAGATTCTACACTAAAATAAAATGTACAATTTATAAAGACTGTATAATATGACCATACCTAATCTAACGATAAATATTATGTGCGATAAAAAAGAAAATTTTCTGTCCTCTGGGAGATGTCGCTGCCTGAACCGTTGGAGTTACACAAAGATAATGTACCGTGGAATTGTTTATCTTAAAATATAAATCTAAATAAAAGTCTGCGTCATCATATATCTATTCTTTATATGGATGGTTTTTATATTCGAAAGAGGAATAAATATAATTAAATGAGGTATAATATTACAATTTCATTTTTTTTATTTACTGATGAGAACTATTTATATTAAATAAATTTATGAAATTTTATGCGGACAGACTGAAAGCTCGAAGATATTTTTGTCAAACACAACGCGAGTGAAGACGCATATAATTTAAATTTAATATTTACGGTCTACATTTTGAAACAAAATATACATTTATATATAATATGCACTCGATGTCACGGGCAATAGCTATATAAAATACATACATTGTTACATAACAATAATTAAATGCTATTTGCGTAGTTAATTTGACCCCTCAATTGATAACATGATACCTATACTCAGCATGGAATAGATAATATAATTACTTATACCTGTAATATGTAAGAGTAGGTACTGTAATATGTAAGAGTAGGTACTTATTATGTTATTTCAATAGTAGGTACATGAAGTGCAACGTGACTGTCATAATCATTTTGATAAACATTCATGTTCTATTCATTTTATACTACATATATTATAAGCTAGCTCGTCTATACCTAGAAAATGCATGCGAACTATAAGAAATATGCATAGAATTGTTCTATATAAAATGTACCTATGTAATTGCTAACGAACAGACCAAGCGTAATACTTCTTTAACTTCGCATTCTTTGTATCACATTAAATATTATAATATATAATTTATTTTATTTATTGTATTTTTTATGAAATGCAAGTGTCTAAAGCACTGACCACATAATATCAATTCATTACAATTGGAGCGCCTTAGATATTCTGAATACAGTTTTACGCTAAAAAATATTTTTGATAAATATTAATAGTTAGTTATTTAGCAAATATTTATAGTTATACTAACTTTCCGCCCGCGGATTCGCCCGCGTGAAATTCGGTTATATCGCGCAACGTGGTAAGGAGTAGCCTATAGTTTTTCCCAAGGTCTAGACTATTTGTCAAAATCGGTTCAGTGGTTTAGGCGTGAAAGCGTAATAGACAGACAGACAGAGTTACTTTCGCATTTATAATATTAGTAAGGATAGTTTATAATAATATTCATTATTGCAATAAATTTTGTACCCTAGGCACAAATTAATTATAAAAAAATGTGCCTGTTTAGAATGTACTACATATTTGATAACGGATATATTGTTATTAGATTTAAGCATACTGTAAATGGTTTTTCTTCTAAATATCTCTGAAAGTCTTAACAGCGAAACCTGAAGGGAGTCGCCTACCCCAAAAGATTTATTAGAACTTTTGGCCGCTCGAGAGGATCCAGGATCGAAAGAAAGTCATCTATAGGACTCACTAATCTGGATTAAACGGTGCAGACAAATTTATTTAATGTGTTTCCCATTTTATAGTAAATTACTTATGTATTTTATACACGTCATCATATAGTTATTCATAATTAATAGAGAATATTTTGCCCTTTGCTCCTATATACAGTTATACAGTTATATTATGTTACCTTAGTTACAGTTGGTGTACCGACGTTGCTAACGTGTGAGTTCGTAAAGCAATTATCTGCAGTTTGAACGTTGTTCATAACTTTTATATAAGCATGCAGGTACCTAACTTTTGAAATCGAATGCATATGGCGTCGTCCGCCCTCATATTGCTCGTAAAGCTGGCAATTCCATTACACTTTGTATGATGCTTCTTTTTTCTATTAAAAGGCATTATCTACAACATCTTTAATTATTCAAATTTCAACTCTATATTCCAGTTTCAAAAAATTATTCCGCAAAACAAGAGTGAACGATATGACCTTTTAAAATGAAATCACCAGTTTTAGATGTGTGTTTACACACAAGTAAATATATATACTTACATGCCACGTGTATTCTGCGCAATGCACTTTTGACGCGCCCTGTTCTTACAATGTAATTAGGAATCAATTTTCAAATATAAATCAGCATAAAATATAGCTTGTTAAAACAACTACTGTTTCTTGTTTGAATGTAATTTAATAGTTATATTTAAAACATATTAATGTCAGTATATTTTTAAATAAAAATGTTTTTTAATTCTATTATTAATAGAAGCTAAAGATGATGAATATTAATTTCACTAGGTTTTTTTTCATTCAACCATTTCCTCATTATAATCTCTCTATGCAACCAAAATGTCTGCGTAATCCGTATATAAAAAAAATATAAATAATATAAGAACCGGGCAAAAAGCTAAGCTTCATACAAAAATAAAGGTAAAATTTAAAAAATAAAATATAAAAAATATAATATAACAGCAGCATATTCATATCAACATGAAATATTATATACAGGTTAACAATTAAGAAGGTAATTTCTTTTTTTTGCCTTAAATGTGTAAATATCCTGTTTTATTCTGTTAGGTACATTAAAAACCTTAGAAAAAAATATAATTCATATAAGCCCACACAGATTCCATCTTACAGAGGACAAATCGATTAAACATTAAAAATATCAATATCTTTTGTTAAGTAAATTACTTTTAATATTTACTTAAAATTTAAAAAAAACACTTTGTATAGATACATCTGATATAACATTCACGTGTCATTCCTAGCTAAAATGAAACAACTAAAATATACTTCATACTTTTTACCTACACGCGTTTCCTAGACAACCGGATACGCGTGTCTCTGTCTTCTACTACGATAACTCGTTGTAAATATTAAGCTGAAATAAATATTTTATAAAATGTATATTACTTTTCATTAAAAACTTATAAAATCTATAAAGAAGGCATTGACAGAACATTATACTTGTTTTAGGATGAATAAACAATTAACCTACTTTATAGCTAAAAATACCATTAGCGTCATAGATGTTACATTTAATATCAGCACGTAAATATATACATATATGTATAGAGAAAAACCAATTGTTAAATGTTCTTACTTTAATTACAGACAAGGGCTATCTAAAAGAGACCTATTATAATATTAAATCCAATTTAAAAATTTAAAAATATATTTTTATCGCTACAGTATTTATGGTAACGGTTAACAGGGCGGCGAGGCTCCCTGCGTTACCCGGCAACGATCCGGACTCCCGAGCGCAAGGCCACCCTCTATAGATTAAGTAATGCCCTTACTGCATTTCCATCCCCCTCTCCACCCTCACTCCCTTTTGCAACTCCCACAGACCTTACTCCCCTGAATAATATTTATCATTAATGAAAGTACAACTTAGAAATATTGAATTAATTTACACTTTTATTCAACATTCGTATTTACGTAATGGATATACAAATGGTTTCCAAAAGAAATACAAATAACATAAACTAAATAGACTGTATGTACCATACAGTATCTGTTTAAAAGGTGTTTCACGTAAATGCTTACATTATAAAGCATTTTTTGCTATTATGAGAAATAATTATCAAGAACCTTAACAAAATATTTACTTAAGAAACTTCAAAAATTTATCATTTATTTAAACATAACGGACATTATAGATTGAAGCAGAAACATGTCCATATTGAACAGAAATTAAAAAATTCAAGAATATTGTATTTTTTTAATTTTCTCTCCACTAAGGTTATGAAAATGTTTAAGGTTTAAAATTATAAACAAAACCTTGGTTTTTAAACCACGGCTGAAACATAAACGTAAATATGAGATCGCAAGTTTATAATTTCAAGATAACTTGTGGAATAAACAAAATTATTCATTCTTTTGACTTTTTCTTCCTTCAAACGAACTCTCCTTCCCTGTTACACCCACTTACACACATAAACACCCACGCACACAAGTATTAAATCGAATCGTGCAAACTCCATCATCGGTCTAGCAAATTCCTGCGTGCAACTCAACAACAACAATTTAGTAATTATTGTTAAATGTTAGTACGTTGAATTCAAAATGAAGCCTAATCCAGAATTCTATGGGAAATTGTACCACAGATAGCAATTTATTGAAATAGTTCAATTGCATGTTAAAAGATACGATATGTTTCTTTCTGATAACATATAAAAAAAAAACATTTTTTTAATACAAATGTTTCACAACACAAAGTATCGATTAAAAAATCGGTAAAGAATTTTTGAACTTATTATGAACAAATATGTACATGTAACATACACGTACTTGTAAATAGAAGATATTTTTAAGCTTTCTGTACCTTAAGAAAACAAATCCCGTTTTTTAGCGTCTAGATTAAAACTAAATTATATGGCGGTTGTAAATATAATATAAAAACAAACAATCTGATACGATAAACCTAATTTTATAATTACGATTTTATAATTAATTTAAAATGTTTTCTCGTATGATAACTAAATAAGACTGACTATAGGAAATGTTCTTACATTCTTTTCTGTCATACACTGTCTTTCGTTTTTCTTGTAGTTGTGTCAAATAAATACCTATTATTATGCATTTTTGAAATATTGCTTGTTGGGTGACGGAACTCAACGCCGCACTTCATTTCGGACTCACATCTATCACTTATATGGCCAGATACTTGCCAACTGCGTCGAAGTAGGGTCAAATAATTTGCAAAACACGTTATTTTTAAAATAACCGCTATTAAAAAAAAGTAAAAACAACAGACTAGAAGACTAGTAGAAAGTAATGAACGATAATTGTTTTAAACAATAAGACATTAAAATAATAACCCTTCAAGGTTGATACTTAATTACTTTTCTGTTATTATTGCTATAGGTACATAGCTACATACCAATAGTTTATACTATGTGTTTCAGTTATAGTGTATATATAGGTACTTTTTGTAATATTATTTTATATAAATTATGTTATATACGCCTGTCGTGGCGCAGAGGCACAAGCGTGCAACTGTAAACGCGACAGGTTGTGGGTTCGATTCCCACTCCAGGAAATGTAAAATTTAGTATTTTCATTTCTTGGGTTTGGTAACAAGGCAAAGCGCGGCGTTGAGTTCCGCCACTCAACACGCAATGCCTCAATTCGGCGGAAAGTGGGGAACGGAATTGTTGAAAGAGAATGGAGTGTTTTAACACTAAGTTCTCTGGTTCCGTCTGCCTACCCCGCTACATGCGGGATACAGCGTGAAGTTGAAAAAAAAAAAAAGAGTGTTATATAAGTTAGATATTGACTGTTCCGCTAGGCATAAAGCATGAAGTTAAAAAATAACTCTAAACACATTGTTCTAAATTTTATAATCAGTCTATTGATTTACAATATTTTTTAAAGAAAAAAGAATGACAATAATGAATATGATAGATTTGAAAATAAAAATAATAAATTTAAAACTTAGAAGAACGAATTTTAAATTAAATTTTACGTATAACAGAATGAGTTTAAACGTCTGTGTAACGGTTTTTGCCGGTATAATTCATTCAATTTCACGTAGGCAATAACAGTCTTGGCTTCATGAATGCAATGCTTCAAAATGCTTCAGGCTCTTCTCGCATAGCAGAATAGTCAGAGAAAATCTAGGTTGAAGGCGCTCCATAATCGACTTTTCGCCCGAATTCAAGATATTGCGTGTTAAGTGGCGAACCTCAACGCCGCGCTTTGTACTAGTAAATCTTTAAAAAAATACAATTAATTATTTATTAATTAGAGCCGCTATTAATATCTTACGTAAATATTATAAGTTCATAAGAAACTAACATAAAATATACCTATAATAAAAAAAATAAGTTATGGTCAAGAATATCTAATAATACCTAGTTAAAGATAAAAAGTTGAAGTTAAATTATTTATTATACAATGTAGTATGCCGTTTTTATCCTTGATAATCATAGGTTGTAGGTATTCCACTTAACCTTTTAGGACAGTGTTGTTTTCTAGTTATTAATTAAGATAAATTTTATTGTCATAAAAGAAGTCGACATGTATGTCTACAAGGACAGCTGGTAGACAATGCTTTTTAGTGTTAAATGCGCCTTTTGTAGATATTTGTAAGCAATAAGTAATTGCGTGTTTTTTTAAAACATAATAATCGTAAAAAATTACCATTACCTACAAGAAGGGACGTTAATATAATGCTTTGAATGCACTAGAAGCGTTCACTCAGAGTCAGCCATTTGACGCTAACACCAAGGCCGACGGGTTCGATGACCGCTCAATGTCACCTCTAGCATGCAGTGACAACTCTTCCCCACCCCACTGCACCGCGCCCCCGCCTGCGTGCTTATCGCTCAGTAGCAAGTATCGACTGCAACTTGTTTATCTGAAATGCAATATATTCTAGCACTGTTCTAACGCAGCACTTTAACGCGTAATTTGATTTTGTATTATTAATTATATATACCTAATTTATTTTGAACTTTATAAAAGGTTATTTATAAAGTTAAAGACGAAACGTAACGTGCCTAAATTATTTAATTTCGTGCATACTTTTTATTTAAAAATACCAAAGTACAATACGATACAATAGTCAGTTATAATAAATTAAAAACTAGTCATTGTTGATATATTTTTTATCTGCATCTCTTTGCATGTCTCACATTTAGCAGCGTAGGCCGAGATACTTATAACGACTCCACGCTAATGATATTATAATATCCAATTATTTTTTATGTTCACATGTCTTGTTATACATAATAAATATATTATTCAATTGCATTAGTTTTCTATGTCATAAGGTTTAAAAGAAGTTACCGTTGTATACTTATCGTTTTTAATATAAATTTTAACATAAAAATTATTACCTATTTCATATAAAATGCTTTAAAGATAATTACGAATAACTCAAAAACAAAATATGATAGTAAGTATAAACTGAGTTGTTACATATTTGTGAAAATAGAATAACTAAAAAAAAAAGTTACGTTTATTATCTTATTTTTCCTATGTGTCTGAATAAGAATTTAAAAATATTTAAAATATGTTAGTGACCGATGATTTTAAAACAGAGAATTTATTGTAAATAATCAAGATGTATCCAAATAAGAAATATTAAATTACAATTATCTAAAGAAAGTCCTAATGTCGTCGTCGTAAAATATAAACTAAGAAAAAGTATGTAATAAGACATGCCAATAAATTTAAGGAAAAATCCATCTTACTTGATTATTATATTAATTAAAAAATCAGTTCTCATTTATTTTTTGTTTATTTATAAATTTATAACACTTTCAACAGTGCATCGCAGTTTGTGCCAAAAAATTAATCTCAAATGACATAATGTGACATGCTATTTTAATACCAATTGTGTTACATCTGTATATAAAATAAAAAGATAATAATGCATAGATACTGTTTAATATGTATTAATGTAAGAAAATCTTGCACCACTATTTTGGCTGATTAACTTGAAAATTCGCACACATACCTAAACCTGATATAAATCTAATATTATTAAAGCTGAGTGGTGACAAAATATTTTACAACGTGTTTTTTTCATTTTTCGCTCCTAATCAAATTGTTGTCATCTTCAACAACATCGGTGCCCTTTAATAAAAAACGTTGATGTTGTATTTTCTT
>JAKGSA010000720.1:151890-187901 GCA_033558755.1 Philaethria dido
TTTTTTGACTTGGTAAAATTTTCGTAAAATTAGAATCTACTGTGAGATTATATTATATTTTTTTCGTTATAATATTATAATAAAATCAAATGCAGCTGTAGATTAAAATAAGGTTTGTCGTAATAAATCCATATATTAAATTTGTTATCAAACATTTATCTGCTATTTAATTTAAACATAATAACTTCTTGAACTTCATCATAAACATAATATTATGCTAACTAAAAGCAATATTCGCCTAATAGATACTTTGAAATTAATGGCTTATTTGTATTAACTCTATATGTTATGAATAAAAATTAAATACATATTATATATTTCAGAGTGAAGCCCAGTATAGCGCGTATGGGTGTAATAGAAATCGGCGGTCGTGAGTTCTCAAAGGACACCGACGTGAGGATAGCACAAATAATAACACACCCGTCATATATTAGGCGCACGAAGTATCACGATTTGGCGTTGCTCAAGTAATTTTTTCCATCTCAACTATTTTTTTAACAGTGAAATTGTTAAATGATTATTTATTTAACTACTTGCCAAAGATAAGTAATATTTTATTTGTTTGTCCAGTTGCGAAAGTCTGCGGTTTGTCTTAATAAAATCATAAATGAAAATAATTTAAATATACCCTGAATGTTTATCGAACCCACAACCTACAAACAATACATATAGTTTTAAAAAAAAAAAGGTCTATAGATTGAAAAGTAATCATAGTTACAGTCTGTTTCTGCTGTCAGGTTTCAGCCCTATAAAATGGTAATCGTAATTATTCATTTTGGCTATTTATATAATTTAAATATTAATTTAGAAGAAAGTTTTTTTTAGAGGTACAAACTAATTTAGGTTTTAAAACAAGATATTAAATAATTGAACTAACTCAACACGCAATGCCTCAATTTGGCGGAAAGTGGGTAACGAAAATGGTGAAAGAGAACGGAGTGCCTTAACATAAGGTTCTCTGGTTCCCTCTGCCAACCATTTTTCCGGGATACAGTGTGAAGCTTAAAAAATTAAAATACATAAATGACATATCTCGTACATATTGAAGGTTACTTATGTTCCAATTTGATTTTGTAGTTTAAAATTAAATCTTTCCTCGTATTAATTAAACGAAACAAGTTATAAGCTATTACGAGGTAAAAGAAAAATATATTAATATATATTTTGTTAGTAATTTATTAGTGCAAATTTATTTTTCCGCCCATATGAGGGCGGTAAAATAAAATGTTCCTTTTTTGTAAATATTACACACAAATATACGAGCTTTATTTTACTTTATAAGAGCTACGCCTGTATTTATAAAATATATATATAATATTTCAAAATATATCCTTAATTGTCAGTATTCATATTATGCTTACTTCCTTATAGATTGGAAACCCCAGTGACGTTTTCAATGGAGATAAAACCCATATGCTTGTATACAAGTGATGATAACCCTACCAAACCACTTATTATTACGGGGTGGGGTAAAACCAGTAACACACGTAAGTTGAAAGTTTTTAATCGAATTTAAAAAAAAGGCAATTCTCAATTGCACTGTATATTTGTTACTACATAACTTTTTCCTGGATTTTAATGTGGTCTCTGATTTCTCATGTGGTCTCATTTAATTAAGATCTGATGAGTTGTTTTTGAGTTATTCGTAATAATGCTACTCTTTAATGCATTTTATTTGAAATCAATATTCCTTTTATGCTAAAATTTTATTAATCTACGGGAATTTGCATAGCAGGGCAAACATAACGTTACAACGAGTCATCCTCCATTTTCTACCTAGCATAATCGCCTATATAATAAAACATCGAAAATATACTTATACTTTGAAAATAAATATTCCCCTAAATGGAATTTACCCCAACCATTAGTCACATGTGACTGCTCACGTAACACCTACGTATTCATTCTAAAAACTACATTTTAATTTTATTAATATAAAGTATCTTAGAAATATATTAAAATTGTCGAACCTGGGTAGAATATGCAATTTTTTACGCAAAATAATGAATTTTTTTTGACATTATCCTAAGAAGATCTATATATGTACCTAACGGTAATTAACACTATCTGTGACTCCCGCCATTCACTAAGTACCGGCTCAATCGCGCCCCAAGACAGTAAATTCCACTGTACGGCCCACAAATTATCAACGACGTTAACACCGCGTTGTTATTGTTAAGAACAACAAGAACAAAAACCGTGTACTAAAATCAAATAGTCAAAAGATGAAAGCCGTTCAACAGCTAGCGGTCGAGAAGAGTCAACAATCGAAATGCCGCTTAATAGACTAGTTTTGCGGGCAACATTTTAATTTTTTGTATCAAAATCGAAATATCGCACGTTTAAAATTATAGTAACATATTTAAAAAATATCATTTTTTGGGAAACGTCAAAATATATTGTACATTTAAGTTTTTTGAAAAGAATTATTTTTTAAATTATATTTTCATTTATATTCATGTTTTAATCAGATTCAATACAGATCGTTGTCTAAGTCGTTTCGTGGCAAAAAAATCAAAATCATGATTTTTTTATTAGGTCCGTATAATTGTAATACGAGTATGTATTGTGTGCAGGTGACGTGAAAAGCACGCTACTGCTGAAGGCCAACGTGTCGGTGGTGGCGCGCCGCAAGTGCGGGGAGTCCTACACCAACTGGCGCAAGTTGCCCGACGGCATCGCCGACACGCAGATATGCGCCGGCGACCCGCAGGGCCTGCACGACAGCTGCCAGGTCACACTCACTCTTAAATACATATTAACATCGACTGTCTTTAACGTTTGACTTTGAATGTACCAAACATTACAGCACCTCACTCGAGGGAGAGTGTCGAAAAAGCTTCAAAAACTACGTTACTTATACCCTGTACGAGTTAAGTTGATCTTTTTGACAGATAGTGATGGGGAACAGAAAATATCCATACGATAATACAACAGAATGCGAAATTTAAATAATTATTTTATTTTACTTTATTTTTTTAAAAAGAGTTATTGATATAACTCTAAAGCTAAAGAGACCCCAATTTAATAATGAGTTTTTATAATCGATATTTGTAACAGTTACTGCCCGTTATACCTTCCGTCTGACCGATGTAACATTGTAGCATAGTGTCTATTATCTTCAATGTTCCTATTTAAATTTTACCTTCAAGCAATAAAGTCTTAGAATTTTCAGATAACGCTTGAATCTTTAGGGATTTTTGTGGATATGTATTTTTTAAATATTTTTATAATTTTTAAAATCTTTAAATTAAAAAAAATAATAAATAAATAATAAAATTAAAGCCTGTCGTAGCGCAGAGGCACAAGCGTGCGCCTGTAAACGCGACAGGCTGTTGCTTCGATTTCCAAGAAATGGAATTTTCATTTCCTGGGTTTGGTAAAAAGGCAAAGCGCGGCGTTGAGTTCCGCCACTCAGCACGCAATGCCTCAATTCGGCGGAAAGTGGGGAACGAAGTGTCTTAACACTAGGTTCCCCCTGCCTACCCTGCTATATGCGGGATACAGCGTAAAGCTATGTATGTATGTATGTAATAATAAAATAATAATATTCGTCATTAGTTATGTCGATCAGAAACATTTACATCTGTCAAAAAGATCAAGCTAACTTGCACGCCTGTTTAAAAAGTTTTTATTTCGAGCAGTTTTGCCGAGGGACATCTTAAGTTTCTAGTGTTTTATTTAGATAAAAATAGGCGACAACCGACGGCAACGCTCCCCGTGTTCTTCGTAAATAACGTGACGTAATATTGTAATGCAGGGCGACTCGGGCGGGCCGCTGCAGGGGCTGACGGCGGCGGACAGCTTCTACCGGCTGGTGGGCGTGACGTCGTTCGGGCGCGGCTGCGGCACGCCCGTGCCCGGCGTCTACGTGCGCGTGTCGCGCTACCTCGACTGGCTCGAGAGCGTCGTGTGGCCGAACAGCGCCTGAACTTACTACATACTCGTATTACAGTGCTCATTCACTCGACGTTACTTAATTATAACTTTTGGTAATCTTCGACATGATTTTGTCGTCAGTAGATTATATTAGCTTTTCGTTTGCCTTGTTCAGTTATTTTAAGAAAACCTCCCTAATATAAAACTTATATTTTTTTGACGTGACATCGTCAGTAACTGTTTTGGATGATAAGTAATACGATTATTTATATTCTATAAATATTACTCATATTTTTTGTATGTAAGATGGTTCCACTGTTTGACTTGTTGTCTCCATTTGGATACTGTCCTTAACTAGGTTCTTGCTTATTAGTTATTAAACACAGATACATGTGTATATGAAAGTGAAATTATGTATTAGATTAAATTTTATCTATTTTTTATATAAGTTATGTTCAATATTCTGAACATTTTTTTTCCCAAGCTCTCTATTACATGAACTGTGATTAAATAAAGCTTAATTTTATCTTTTTTTATATTATTTTATTTATATATTGCAATAAGTATGCAGTGCAAACCCCATCTTTCATAATGAAAGATAAGCAATATATTTATAACCAGACCAGAGAGATATATAAGCAATTTATTTATAACCAGAGGGTGTCCTGTCAAGTATCTGCCCGATACTTGGTTTAGGTCATACGGGTACGCGACCCCGGATCCTCGAGCCACCACTATCATACTCCTATCATCCAATCCATGAAAGTGGTGTCCTTTCATTGCGCACCCCCTGTCCTGATCTCCTTCTCTCTTTTCCTTTCTTGACTTATCCTCTCCCTTGGTTTTACCCATAATGGGTTTTGGAGGTCAGATGGCAGTCGCTCCAATAAAACCAATCTTCGCCAATCAAATGGAAAGATTAAGAAAAATGCTGGGTATGGCTAGGGCGTCGCCGTTAAACGACGCGCAGGCACATCGCCCTACACCTGCGATAAGTGGGCAAGGGCTACCGTGTCAAGTACGGGCACGGCTAAAGACGCAAGTACCCAGAAAGAAACTCCGCTTTGCAACATGGAATATTGGCTCTCTAACCGGACGATGCAGAGAACTCGCAGATGTACTCGTGAGACGTCGGGTCCAGTGTGTCTTCCTACAGGAAACACGCTGGAAAGGCAATAAGTCCCGTAACATCGGACAGGGTTACCAGCTTATATACACTGGGTCGCCCTCGGGTAAGACCGGTGTGGCGGTAGTGCTCTCTGAAGAGCTTCAGAGTGGTCTCCTCGAAGTCGACCGTCGCTGCGATCGCTTGATGCGGGTGAAGGTACTGATTGAGGGTGTCATCACCAACTTGATCAGCGCCTATGCCCCTCAGGCGGGTTGTAGTGGCGCCGAAAAGGAGTCATTCTGGGAACAGTTTGAAGGGGTGCTACGCGCCATACCATCTGCCGAGGTAATCATAGTTGGGGGGGACTTAAACGGCCACGTGGGTAGGGCTGGGGACACGTATGAGCGTGTTCACGGTGGTTTTGGTTATGGTCGTCGCAATGCAGAGGGAGAAAATACTCTGAGAACCTGTATTGCGTCTGACTTGGCCATCGTGAACACGTTCTTCCAAAAGAGTTCCCAGCACCTTATCACGTATAAGAGCGGGTCCCACTCAACTCAAATAGATTATCTGCTGACCAGACGGTGTCATATAGGCAAGGTCACTAACTGTAAGGTCATTCCTGGTGAAAGCCTAACGGCCCAACATCGTCTTCTTGTCATGGACTATGTCGTTACTCCGAAAAAGAAAGTTGTCGAGAAACGTGACCCTAGGATCAAGTGGTGGTTGTTGGATGGGCCGATGCAGACCGACTTTCTGGCAGAGGTTAAAAGTCAAAATCTATCGACTGACACCCAAACTGCCCAGGAAGCTTGGGATCGAGCCCAGTCAGCAATTATTACTGCAGGTAAACGAGTTCTTGGCATTTCTAGGGGAGGACGAGTCATCGACAGGGAGACATGGTGGTGGAATGACAAGGTGCAGGAAGCGATTCGGAAAAAGAAGGCTGCTTTTAAGAAGTGGCAGAATTCCAACTCCCCTGAAGACAGAGTGGATTACATTGCGGCGAAACGTGCCAGCAAAACAGCTGTAGCCAGAGCCCGCAGTGAGAGTTTATCACCACTTTACGATAAACTTGAAACTGCGGAGGGGCAGAAGCTCATATATAAACTGGCACGTGCTCGGGATAAAGCGACACAAGACATTTCCAAATGTCTCTGTGTCAAGGACTCCCGAGGTACGCTGCTTTGTGATCAGGGCTCTGTGAAGGAGAGATGGAGGGGCTACTTCAAGGAGCTGCTGAATACTCAGCACCCGTGCAGTCTTCCTTCCGAACCGCTCCCTAACCTCGGACTTATTGCCCCAATAACCCTTGACGAAACTCGGAATTGCCTTCGACACATGAAGAACCGGAAAGCGGTGGGGCCTGACGACATTCCGATCGAGGCGTGGAAATCGTTGGGCTCTCTTGGTGTGCTCATGCTCACTGATCTCTTTAACAGCATCTTGAACACTGGTACAATGCCACAACAGTGGCGGTACAGTTTCATTACCCCTATTTACAAGGGAAGGGGCAGTGTTCAAGATTGTGGTAGTTATAGGGGTATCAAGATCATGAGTCACACCATGAAGCTCTTCGAGCGCGTAATCGATCTCAGGCTTCGCCGAGAGTGTACTGTCTCTGAATGTCAGTATGGATTTCAGCCAGGATCCGGTACCATGGACGCCGTATTTGCCCTCAGAACTTTGATGGAGGCATACAGAGAGAAAAGGAGAGCTCTGCATTTGGCATTTTTAGATCTGCAGAAGGCCTTTGACTGTGTGCCTCGTCAATGTATCTGGTGGGCATTGCGATCCAAGGGGATCCCTGAGGCCTATATTGACATTATTAGGGATATGTACCGCGATTCCGCGTCAATGGTTAGGACTGCTGTTGGCGACACCAAACCTTTTCCCATTACTGTAGGGGTTCACCAAGGCTCGGCGCTTAGTCCGTTTCTATTCAATGTAGTGCTCGATACTGTCTCGGCTTATATTCAGGACCAGCCTCCATGGCTGATGATGTATGCCGATGACATAGCACTCGTTGACGGGGACTGGACGAAGTTAGAGCAGAGAGTGAACCTCTGGAAGGGTACGCTGGAGAACGGCGGTCTTAAGCTAAATGTGTCGAAGACCGAGTACATGGCATGCGGGAGCTCGGACTCTGGCACTATCCATATAGGTCCTGAACCAGCCGTTAAGTCGGAAAAGTTCAGGTACCTTGGATCCGTTTTGCACGAGTCCGGAGGCATCGATCACGATGTCCAAGCCCGGATATGCGCTGCTTGGGCCAAATGGCGTGAGGTCACTGGTGTGGTCTGCGACCGCAGAATACCGCCCAAACTCAAGGGACAGATATACAAGTGCATAATCCGACCTGTTCTTTTATACGGTAGCGAATGTTGGCCGGCACTGTCTCGTCACACTCAGGAGCTTCGCGTCACGGAGATGAAGATGCTGAGATGGATGTGTGGCGTTACGCGGGCTGATCGCATACGTAACACATTCATTCGAGGTAGTCTTCGGGTCCGTGACGTAGCGGATAAGCTCCAAGAGCGTCGTTTGAGATGGTACGGCCACGTTGTGCGCCGTCCCGAACAACATGTCGGAAGAAAATGCCTTGATATATCTGTCCCTGGAGTTAGACGCCCCGGACGCCCAAGGAAGCGATGGCTGGATGTCGTGAAGCAGGATATGAGAGCCAATGGACTAACCACCCGTGATGCAGAAGATCGTGCAAAGTGGAGTAGGTTGAGTAGGAAGGCAGACCCTGGCTAGCCGGGATAAATGCTAGGAAGAAGAAGAAGCAATATATTTATCGGTAATATTTCTAAAATCTGTTGTTATGTATAGAAAATTTGATGAAAGTGCAGATATTATAACTATAAATTGTTAAATGGCTGATACAGACACCAACAGGGGCAACAATGAAGACTTTGTGGAATAATTTCAAGATGGCTTTAAAAGATAGAAACAAAAGTAATGAGGATACATTCCATGTTCCAGACCTGTCCTTAAATAAAATAAAATCTTTTTAATAGAACAAAAATGTTAAATGATATAGCCCTATAATAAATATAGACATTAGTGATTTAGTATTATTTAAGGTAGGTAAATTTTATTTAATTACATAGTAAAAGCAACCAATTATAAAAGACATGGGGTATTCATAGATATATTAACTCTGCGAGTTTTTAAAGTGTAGTTCTAAATTATGAAAATAAATTTTAACTAATAGAAATATAATTATTCAAACAAATACAACATACAAAACATATAACAAATGAAAAAAATAAAGTTAAATTAAGTAATGGAATAGATGTCTTTCAGTCTATAAAGAGTAAAACTATATTCGAAATATATACAGCAAGGACTTATGTCTCAAGAGTTTGTGCCTTCCTTTAAAAATGCATTCAACTAAACCGAAAATTTTCTTCTACATGATCCAATTGTAGCATCTGCAGTACACAGCCTAGCTGTAGGCACATATACATACTTATTTTCAGACTTCATCCAAAAAAAGTTGTACCTATAACAATGTGTAAACAATTGACAAAAATATATATATATATTTTTAACTAAAATCTGCAAATTGTATCAGTACTGCGTGAACATATCTTATCTGTATTAACAAGAATCAGTACTTTATTTATGAACAAGTTATAATCTATTTTACTAAAACTAAATGATCATTTCAAAAATCTTCTAAGTTGTATAATTTTGTTTTTAATACAAACAGCTTGCCAGCTAAAAATATCGCCATAAAGTTGGTACCTATATGCTCTTTCAAAATGTTATGACAAAATTAAGCACGTAACCTTACCTCAAAAAAACTTTACCTTAAATAAAATTATTTGACTTTTATTTTTTTTATTACTGACTAATGACTTAGACTTATTAGTAGTTAATGACTTACGAGATGTATTTTTTTGTGCTATTGTTGGGCAATCATAAGCCTTAATTGTTGGAAGTGAAAAAGAAATTGTGACTTTTTTGTTAATATTAATGAACTAATGGATGTTAAATCCTTCTAAGTCGCAGATTTATGTCGTTACTGCAAAGAATGTAAGTAAACGGTCTTAATGACTGCATTATTTGAAGAGGAAGGACCATTAAATAGAAAGTGAAGGAGGAACAATTTGTGTCTACGTAATTTTCAAACCAAAATGAAACAAATAAAAATAGAAGGATTGTATTCTTTGGCTTTGAGCGTGATAGTTGAGCACAAATGACTTTGTTAATGTCACGTAAATACAAGGAATCGATTCTTAAGTCATAATCATTTACTGTCTATCTGACAATTGATATCTGTAAGTTGTGACAGCACAGCGAAGGATGAAATACAGTAGTTTTTTCAGGAGGTTCAAAGATGATAAATAAATGTGCTAATGAAGCTATTTAATAGCTAACATACTATAACATTTTTTTTTTTCAATAAAGTCAATTACCATACTTACAATGAAAATTAAAATATTTTCGTAGTTTCCCTTGCCTTTTATTATATTATATATATATCAAGCAATTTAATATAAACTAACAATATAAAATTTATGTTTATTTAAATAACTATACTAACTGGCAGCCCCACGGAAGTATTTAAATAAATAATCAATAATTATTATAGAAAACACAAACCCGGCCTTCCCCTTGTATTTTTTAAAAATGTTGCCAGAACCTTACCTTTTGTGTTTGACACAAAATAAGGGTAATCAAACCTGGCACTTTTTAATTATATTATCAACGAAAACTTGTTTCATGTTGAATATTAACCTTCATATTTAAAATTACAAATCTATGGAAATTAATTAACATTTATACCACTAGCTAGCTCGTGTGTCATTTATTTGTATTGATTAGGTTTAAATTCCACCATAGGGAAACTTTGTTTATTATTATTACTAATACTTTTTCCCTCTGGTGGGTCGATCTTAATTAGACAAGATTAATCTTGTCTCTCTGTCTGATAAGGCAATGCGGGTCGTTAAAATGTACTAAAAGTAAGAAAAAAATATATTTTGCCACACAATGTCTTTAAGGAGAAACCGGAGAAAAAATGGACGGAACTTGTTCCTTGGCATATTTGGGAACATAGGTGATAAAAATAAATAATTTGCTAGTGTGACATTTAAATAATTATTTTAAAGCTTACACTAAATGCCAATAAAACGAATAGAAAAAAATCCGAAATGTTGATTGTTTTATTAGAGAAAAGAGAATATACACAGAGATATAGACACGGTCAACAATAATTAAAGATTATTAATCTTTATATTATGCATAATTTTATTCCAATGTAGTACATGGGAAATATGGATAACAGTGTAGGCAACATAGGATTTACAATGATTCGTCTTTTCTTTCAGAGCGACAAAGTTCTTGTTACTTGTTATTTGAAACTTGAAAGTTGAAGTGCAGAATAGTATATTTCTTCATATTTAACTTCATATCGGAGGATATTAGTTGCTCTATTTGATAAAACGAACTATTTAAACTATTTTTGAATATTTCTAAACATTGTTACTTAAACAGTGATACCAATTACAAGTAAAATTAATTTTATTACGTAAGTTTTTCTAAATTATTTTTTATTAAATAACTTTCTTAAAGTACACAAAAAGTTTCTAGTCAATGTAATAATATTACTATTATTGTCTTTTTCAGACTGCAATTAATGGTGTATGTGACTGTAAAATGGATGAAGATTTTCACCCACTACCAGGTATTAATAAGCATATATGTATTTATTAATTTATTTAAATTTTAATTATAAATACAATTTGAAATTAGTTTAATCCTTATGTCAGTAGCTGTTATGTTATTATATGAATATTATTGGGTATAGTTATCGTCGTGGCGCTGTAGGTCGGCGTCAGAGTCAGACATAACAAATTGAGTTTACAGTCAGACGGTCTGACTGTAAACTCGATTTGTTATGGGTCCGTTCGCACTCGGGGGAATAATTTCATTTTAATTATTTATATTGCACGGCGTTGGGTTCCGCCACTGAACACGCCATGTCTCGAATTTGGGCGGAAAATGGAAGGAATTTTGAAATAAGGGTCTACAAATAACAATGTTTTACTCGACTGTCAGATGAGGGTTGTTTTTTTGCGCGTATTATGTATGCTTGTAATATTTTTTATTACCTCACACCTTCCAAACCCCTGGACCGATTTATAATTAAGGTGATGTGATAGGTACTTCAAGTGCTTCAAGTGTTCTTAGATATATGACGTCATTTTTAATTCAATATGGCGCCCTCTAGAGGCGATTACGTCATGAATAAAAAAAAATCGTTGATGTTTTATGTGGTGGATTATTAAAGACTGTTTTTAAAAATTATTTATTAATTATATTTATACTTAAAGATTTAGAACTATGACAAGGAACTTGAACTTAGAATAATTTATGATTTGGGTTTTGGAGTCGAACTGACGAGCGGAAATGAGGTATTATACCTATATGCTTGGATTTCGGTTAGTGGAAGGGATAGGAGTGAGAATGTTTATTATTTACAATACTTTAAGATACCTGTACTTTAAGATTACGGAATATTCCTAACTCTAATTACATTATTAAACAATTACTTATTGTCTTATTTACTTATAACAATATTAACTAAGGAACTAATACTCTTATTTATTTACTAACTAATGGGGTCATTACATAACAGATGTGGGGGGTGTCAAATGAATGACCTTTTTTTTTTGACTGTGTAGTATGCTTTTGGCCCTAATGGCCTCGAAAGCGTCACCGGGTTTTGTGGAGGCCGAGCTTGAAGAGCTCTGACCCTGGCTTGGCCTCCGAGGAGATTTATGTCCGACAAAAAGCGTCGTTTGTCCAAAGTCGACTCTATCCATTGGTCTGCGCCAAAAGTAAGATGTCCCTTAAAAATAAGATCCGCCTGTACACTACGTGTGTCAGGCCTATATTTACATATGCCAGTGTTATGTTCGCACAGACTGACCTCTATAAGCT
The DNA here is from genome assembly GCA_033558755.1 of Philaethria dido. Classification (NCBI taxonomy): domain Eukaryota; kingdom Metazoa; phylum Arthropoda; class Insecta; order Lepidoptera; family Nymphalidae; genus Philaethria; species Philaethria dido. Next base: position 163,838 of record JAKGSA010000720.1, read on the forward strand.
CCAAGTCCTTCAAAATAAGTTTCTACGCATGGCCACGGGCGCACCGTACTACATGCGTAACATCGATATCCATAGAGACACAAAGCTCGACTCGATAAGAGAGCATTGTCGAAAACTGTCCAGTAGCTACTTTAAAAGTGCTGCTTCTCATCCGAACCAACTGGTGGTAAAAGCCTGCGACTACGATATTAGCAAACGTCCCTGGGGGCCCCGTAGGCCTCGACACGTTTTAACAGAAGAAGCTGACGCCATTACTCTCGCAAACGATCCGCAACATACAGGTAGGATCCAACACACTCGCAGACGCACACGACACGAACACCGTCCCCGCCGGTGGAGACGAGGTCCTTATTTTTCTACGGCTCGATCACGCCTCGGCGCGACCGGGTCAAGCCACTAAAATCCAACAGGGCATCAAACGCCCTACCCAGTAGGCTTAAGCTCGGGCCGAGCGAAAGCAAAGTCCCCCACTACAAGCAGTGTTCGCAAGCCGAGGTTCGGCCTCGCAGGAGGCGCCCCTGTGACACTGCAGTTCTAAGTTGATGGTCCTCCTCCCGAGGAGGCCAAGCCAGGGTCAGAGCTCTTCAAGCTCGGCCCCCACAAAACTCGGTGACGCTGTCGAGGCCAATAGGGCCAACAGCATACTACACAGACGAAAAAAAAAAAAAGAAAAAAAAATGTGCGTTATTCCAATTCCATTCTTTTCATTCCAAACTACCTACCTACTTTTGTAAACTGAATTTTCTACCTCCTTGCACTAAATGTAATATTAACAGAGCATTAATAAAATATACTAAATATTTAAGGTCCCTCTCGCCCTGGAAGGTACACACCTTTTGATAATCGACAAAGTCACCTCTCTAGGACAAGATATAATCACATACGAGATGATAATCGAAGAAGATTACAATCCACTACGAGAACACCTCAAAATAAGTGGCGACCAGAAAATGAAACATTCTATAACTTGCCTCGATCTAGGAGTGTTAATAATCGCCCTATTCAGCCTATTGGTAGTGTTTTTTTCTTTTGCTTACAAATTTCACATTATTTATTATTATTAATATTTTTAAATTACATTTTTAGTTTTCAAAACAAGTTTCCAACACATGAGACATCAGCTTGCCGATCTGAGGAATTTATCTAATGCAGATGTAATTGAACATGAGCATAAAGACAAAGATAAACATAAGAGTTGTAACAAGAACATGGGATTTCTGATACTACAAGAATTGGCCAATTCAGATATAGCGGACATTTTAGCAAATTTAAATCAAAAGAAAGAAGCTTTTTTTAAACTTCTACAATTGCCAATAAAACGTGAAGATATGTTTGTATTGATCATTAAACTGATTTCCAAAATTTGTAAATCATCATTTCACCAAATAAAATTAAAATTTCTTTTGGAAATATGTAATTCTCAATTCATAATATACTTACGAACTTATTTGATGGACCTACCATTTGTACAGGACAAAGCAAAAAATCAATTATATTGGGATAATCAAAATGAATTTTGGGCGAATTTTATTACATTTTGTGATTGTATAATTCTACTGTCTCCATCTACAGCTTTGAATAAATGTAGGTCTCTTATTGAGGCTACATCTAAATCTAGTTTAGAGGGATTAAAAGAAAGACATAACTTTGACTTGCAAGATGATGACAATAATAAATTAAACGAGCTTCGAAACACGTTTCGTGAAAATGAAAATGTAAGTACGTGTAATGTAGTGTTTACATATTCTATGCTATGTGTTTAATGATTTAACTTTATATGTAAAATAAATAAGCAGGATTTACCCACGTCTTCGTGACACAGTGAATACGTTTATATTCGGTCATAAAAGTTTGGGTTTAAATCCCATTCGGAAGAATGTTTAATGCGTGGTTTTATATAATTCGATCAGAGTTAAGGTTGCATTAATACTGAGCATCTCTTAAAACCAGATAAATCGGAACCCTTCTTGTGAAATGAGGTTATGTGAAAACATAATAATTACTTTGTACATCACGAAAAATACTGAATAGAAAATAAAGGCGTTATCTAATGTCACGTTTCGTGTAACACACAAATAAATAATATATTTAAATTGCTATATTTTTGTAGGTATATCATATTCGCGAAATATTTATTAATTTAATTTTGTTTCGGTATTGGTTTAAATATGGTCGTACAATAATCTATTACTTTTATATAGTGAAGTTCAACATTTTTAGATTTTTTCTTTTCTTAAATGTTTGATGAACACTTTAAATGATCAAAAAGTATGTGAAATTTTTAATTTTTTTATTATATCGTAGGTTAACTCACGAAAACAAACACACCAAGTGGATGAGAGTTATGAACCACCAGAAAATTTTAGGGAATTAAGTGTCTTACCCAGACGCGAAGATTTGATCTGTGATCGCCCATTTCTTAGAGCCAATATTTTGAAGGGCGGTTATCTTGGTGTAGAACATTATCTTGACGTACAGTTTAGGCTGCTTCGGGAAGATTGTTTTGATGTTATCCGTGAGGGAATATGTAAGTGGCTATCTATGTTAGTGGAACAGTGATTAACTCTCGTACCATAAACTCGTACCTCTTCTGTCTATATTAAATATAATACCTTCTATTTGAAAGTAAAGAAAAAATATGAATATGAAATAATCTAAACTAATAAATTAATATTTACAGTACAATACATTGAAAACCCTAACAAAAGGAAGTACGATAATATCAGGTAAGTTAAGACAGTTTTTAAAAAAGAGAGTTCTAGAGTATGCATTTCATGTATTATAATAAAGTGGAAAAATTAACAGTACTGTGAACTTATGTTAATTTATCTGATATGTTTGCAATGGTTTTGAGTCTATTGTATGAGTGTGTGTTATGTTAAACTTATTATATTATGGTGTTAATATTTGTGCTTGTATTGATTAAGATGTTTTAGGCCCAGGAATCGATTCTAGTGTTGTGATTACGGATTTCAACCTTAACTAAATCGTACCAATTAGCTATTTGTTAAAAGAAATGATAAAAAAGAAAATAATTTTCCCACAATATAAGAATAATATTAAATTTTTTCAGAGTATTTCGTAACGTGAAATTTATCGGGCCTTACATTACGGCACAGAGAATTGGGTCAATTGTAGAACTGGATAAGAGCATCAAGAAAAAATTTGCAAATATTAACTGGTCTCATAACCGGAGATTTATTTTTGGTTCTTTATTACTATTTACAAAGGACAATTGCAAATCATTTATTGTAGCAACGATATTGGATAAGGATGAAAAGTATTTAGTCCAAGGAAAGGTAAATCAAGATATGTTTTAAAAATTCTAACAAATACCATATCTAATATCTTTGTTAATCATTTGCAGATACCGGTATCGGTGCTTGACATGGATAGTGGGCAAGAATTATACAATAATGATAATTATACAATGATAGAAAGCGAAGTATATTTCGATTCATATTATCATGTTCTTAAAGCACTGCAGGATCCTACTTTTCCTCAACATATGTCAATGAAAAGATATATAGTTGATGTTAACGTGAGATAAACCAATTTTAATGTATAAAATGTAAAATAAAAAAAGATCAATTTAAAAATAATTTATTATATGATTTCAGCCCGAACCTAGTCATCCATCATATGTAAATAAAGATAGCAAATATAAGACACATGTGTCATCTGAACAGTTATTAAATAAAAAGGTTTATTTCGACGTATTAGATTTCACCACATGGCCGACAAGTAGCGAATTACAATTAAATGAAAGTCAATATGAAGCATACAAAATTGCTCTTACCCGCGAGTTCGCGTTAATTCAAGGACCGCCGGGGACAGGTAAAACCTATTTGGGAGTGAAGGTAGCAAAGACGCTTCTCGAAAACTTAAGTGGGGACCAGGGATGCTTATTGCTTATTGTATGTTATACCAATCATGCTTTAGATCAGTTTCTAGAAGCAATATCAAAAGTAACTGATTCTATTGTGCGCATTGGCGGTCAATCTAAAAACGAAGCAATAACAAAGTTTAATTTAAACAATATAAGGAAAAACGCACAAAGAGCGTCACGTAACACGTACAATATGTATTGTGAAAAGAGACAAGAACTAAAGAATCGCTTGTTACAAATTCGAAGAGCACAAGAAGAAATTGACTCCATTTTTGATTATATTTTAAGCTACAGTTGCTTACAAGAGTATATTCCTCAATGTACTAAAATTGCTCAATATTATAATGAGATTGCTGAGCCTGGTATAGATCCGTTATATCATTGGTTATTCGGGTATTTAGAATACAATGAAAATGAACCAATTCAGTTTGAGGAATTACAACATGAGGAGAGTCTACATCCTGCGTCTTCTTCACATAGAAATGATGACGATGGTGGTAATAACGTATTAATTGATTACTTAGAAATTGAACCTGGTGAATTTAATGGAGGGAATATTACAACAATTTTTTCGATAAAAGCAGCACAACAGAAATTAAAATACTTAATTCAGCATTTCAAACACAGTCAAAATGCAAATGAGAAGCGTCATCTACGTAAAAACATCGCTATTCTTCGAGCACAAATTACTTTATTTAAAGTAAGTTGGCATTATAATGTCTGTCATTCATATTCAGTCCTTTCCTTCTATATTCAATCTTTCACTTCTATATTCAGTCCTGTTTTTGGAAAGTATAACTGTTACATCTCATTGCTACTTTTGCTTTATAAAAACCGAATAAAGTTGTGAAATGACAAAATAAAATATTCGATCAATCTTTAAAAGGAATATAAATTATATATTACTATGATAGATGCTAGCATATAGACAATGGAATAGTTAACAGTATCTGAGTAGTTAGCATTAACTTTTAGGAGCAGCAGGAATATATATTATATATTTTTTTAAAGCTATATCAAAATCTGTTATTTATTTATATACGTACACAATTGCTTATTCGCATATACAATAATTTCCAAATAACAATCCATATGTAGGTAAGACAAAAAGTTTTCAAAACAGCTTACCTGTATGCCACTATCTCGTATCAAACATTAGTGTATAATGTTAAAATTCATTTATAGCAAATGCGAGAATACTACCTCTTAGTGTTTGTGGAACAAACAACTCCACAAGAAAATTCACGCCTAACAGTTGTTGATCGCTGGATGTTGTATTTTAGTTGGGCTTCATTAGTAATTCAGAAACTTAAAGAAAATATTCAACCTTTACAGGTATGTAGTTTTGCGTATCCCTTTTTAGCCATCTATCTTTAGTAAGTGTATTTTCACCACATTTATTATATATATTTAGGAGTCGCTGAAATCATCCAATGATACATATGAAGAGGCAAGATTGATGGTGGATAGGCAATTAATAAAAAACGTGAAAGTTGTAGGCATGACTACCAGTGGGGCAGCCAGGCTGAGAAAGCTGTTGGAGGCTTTAGCCGCACCTATTGGTAATAAAAAAGTATACATTGAAACTTATATAACCTTGATCTCAAGTGACTGAGACTTTTTACTATTACGTAAACGTTTTTCCTGTAGTCAGTTCTGGAATAGTAATTGTATTGTTTTGTTCATTTCATTTCTATATTTCTGGTGTAAGAATGAGCCACATTACCCAATAATAAATTTAACCATTAAGAAATTTGATTTATCTGTGGAAATTTTATTGTTTAAGAATTCCTATTAACAGAGTTAATTTAATCTCATTCATCATCTGCATTCGGACATATTGTCATGAGGAATAAAAAAAGTTTCTTACGTATTTAGGGCTGCCTAAGCCGGTTTTCACTGTATATTCACTGGGCATTTTATAGGAATAAATATATTTACATCATCATACTATTTAAATCATAGGGTTTGAAACTTTAAACTCACAAAGAAATATATCTAAAAATTTAGACATAAGATGCCAATGTAATTGGAATGTAAATGCCATTTATTAATCTTCATTCCAAAATTTTCCTAATTAGAAATTGGCTATATAAAACTTTGAATAGGTATGAAATGTACTGATAAGGAATAATCGAATAATAAATTATATAATTACAGTTATTGTGGAGGAAGCTGCAGAAGTTGTAGAGCAGCACATTATTACATCTCTAACGAAAAGTTGTAAACATCTTATTCTAATAGGTGAGTATTTTTTGCTTTTTTTCAAATAACTCATTGATTAAGCCTTTTTATAGTCATGTTGTAATAAACATGAAATCAAAAATATACAATCTTCATTTAATGAAAATGTTGCATTGCTATTGGAACTTGGACACATGCAAATTTTCAAGCAAATCGGACGACAAGAAGTGAGTAAAAATATTATTGCGAAATTTTGTTACAAAAATTGATAGATGAAGCAAAACAAAAAAAAAAACAACTAGGACAACAGTGTGTTTATTCTGGTAACATTCATGTTAAATTGCTAATTGGTGGTCGTCGAACACAATATGCAGGAGACCACCAACAGCTGCGGCCGGCCACGGCGTCCAGGCGTCTCGTGAAGACATGCAACATGGGGGTGTCCCTGTTCGAGCGCATGGTCATGAACTCTGTGCTGAGCCGGCGCCTGGCGGTGCAGCACCGTATGCGCCCTCACATAGCGGCGCTGATCTCCCCGCACATTTACCCCGATCTGATCAACCATTCTTCAGTTGAACACTTTCCCGACGTACGCGGTGTCACGGCGAATCTTTTCTTCTTTACGCACACGTATAAAGAAAAGGTAAGTTCGAGTAGTGATTTTAGATTACTTTCAAAATGGTACATTTTTGTACTTCTGTAAAATTTAGTTCTCATTATTTATGTTTTTAATAGTACGAAGAAGAACATTCTATAGTAAAAAATGAACAAGAAGGCGACTTGACTTTGCACTTGGCCAATTATATTATGCAGCAAGAGTATAAGCCTGAAGACGTCACGATTTTAACTCCTTACTCTGGGCAGATGTTTTATATGAGAAAAGTTAGTATATTAACAAATGTATGCTATTATAATATGTACTTACAGAAACATTCACAACGAATAAAAATGAAAAAAATAAAAAATCTCTTTGCATTAGAAAAATATATATTTTATATCTTGCCTCGCTAAAAGAAATTTAATTTAATATACGACGTTGATATTTTCAAGAGCTAGTTGTCGACATTTTTCGGTTATATGATTTATGGTTGGTATGGTTTTTCTAAAACTAATTTAATAAAGTAAAAAGTGTAAAACTTGGCTATACAACAGTTGTACTACTTACAGTACTGCATTTCATATATTCTGGGACACAACAAATTGTAAGAAAAAAATTAAGCTAGAATAGGATAAAAACTTTTCAATCAATTAAAAATTAAAATTGAAAATCGATCAGAGTAACGTCAGTGATGTTTCCTAGTTGTTATTCCGTGGCAAAAAGGGAGGAGGGTAATTGCGATCGTCTTTATATACTTCCCTTATAAAAATATACTAATGAAACAAAACAATATTAATTATTAATGGGGAAGGCTCCTCTCCGTACGACAGCACAACTAACCGGGGTGTCTTGCTCCTATCAAAGTATTGAAATAGTTGTTGTTCTATATCCCGATTATCTCTAATACTAAACAAAAAAAACTTATATTTAAAATAAGGAAATATAGATTTAGTAAAATCTTTTATGATTCTAGGAAAGAGCAAAATATGCTTTTCTATCAGGAGTGAAAATCACTGTAGTGGATAATTATCAAGGCGAGGAATCCAAAATAATATTACTGTCTCTTGTGAGGAATAATGATCAGAATATAATTGGATTTCTGGGGACACCAAATCGTATTTGTGTTGCATTGTCCAGAGCGCGAGAAGGTTACTTATTTTTCATTTTTCTTTGTTTGCTTTAGATTTTGTAATATATTAACAATATAGACAATACCAAGAATAACATTCTTAATACTTTTAAATCAGACGGAACCTAAAAACACTGTTATTATATAAATATTATTTTCATAATTTTCCAGGCTTCTACATGTTGGGAAACATTGATATGTTAAAAAATAAATCAGAACTGTGGACTGCTATTGCCGGGACTTTAGAGAGCTTTGGGGGTATTGGACAGAGCATACGACTCAAATGTGAAAACCATGTTAATGAAATAACGAACGTAGGTCCTAATTGATAGATTTAATTATTTTTGTTAATAGAAAACAGATTCGGGCCAGTCTTGTTTGGTGGTAGGAGGTTCGTCCTCTGACTGGCTCGCGACCACTATTATGTCAAAGACGAACCGCCAAATACTCAATGGTGTGTTCCGGTTCGACGGCATGTAAGCCAGGATTTTCTCTATTCCCACCCATCCTTTCCTCAGAATGTGTTGGTTCCGATGGCGAACTGCCGCGACCACTACATTAATTCCTCCCCCTCCCATCTGGACGGTCAAGGTCGGCAACGCATTTACAACTCCTGTTGTAGATGTCCATGGGCGAAGGACCGCTTACCATCAGGTGGTGCTTCTGCGCGTTTGCCATCCTTCATCAATAAAAAAAAAAGTGACGTAGCGGCACAAGCGTGCGACTGTAAACGTGACAGGTTGTGGGTTCGATTTTCTCTCCACGAAATGAAAATATTAAGTAATATATAGTATTTTCATTTCCTCGCTTTGGTAACAAGGCAAAGATTAGCATTATGTTACCCCATTCAGCACGCAATGCCTTAATCCGGCATAAAGTGAGAACGGAAATGTTTGAAGAGAATGGAGTGTCTTAAGACTAGGTTCTCAGGTTCCCTCTGCCTACGCCGCCATGTGCGGGATATAACGTAAAGCTAAAAAAAATAGCTTGACATTTCACAAAGTGATAAGTCATCACAGTGAATTATAAAAAAATCGTATATCTAACCAAATACACCTGTATTTAAGTATGCCTCTTTTAATAAGTATTATAAAAAATATAATTATTGCGTCAAATATTTTTTAACTTGTATCTTAATACCGAATTAAAATTTGTTGTTAAATACAAAATTTGTTCGTAGATTTCGTCAACAGAGGATTTTGAAAAAGTACCGGAAGGTGGTTGTCTATTAAAGTGTAATTTTAGTCTTCCTTGCCATCATTTGTGTCCACTTGTTTGCCATGGTTATAACAAAGATCACTCCAAATCTGTATGCCATTACAAATGTGAAAGGTAAACATATTAATAAAATAGTTTTTTCATTCATTTGGCAGTGGAGTGGTGACACGACACCGACACGCTAACATTATAAATATAATACCATTCAGAAAGAGATTAGCAATTATTATATTTACAATTATTTTCATGTCCTTGACCTGGTATAAAATGGCGCGTTGTTATGCTCCGTCAGTAAACATACAATATGTATCAATACTGCGCCAATGCTATCTTGGCATCTCTTTTTTATTAGGTTAATTAACTTTGATAGCGGTGTTTATAGAAAATACTAATTTACAAATAATTAACCAAAAACAATTGTGTTATTATGAATTATTTTAATAATAATGAACCATTTGAGATATCCTTAAGAATTTACAAATGCAAATAAAATGGTAATATAATCATTTCACCATATATATTCATAATTAATTATTTGTCTTATTTGACACTCAATTATATCTTGTCAGAATAATATGTGAGCTTTCGCACGTCTGTCCATTAATGTGCAAAGAGAAATGTAAGCCTTGTGTTCAAATGGTGACAAAGGAATTGCCTTGCAAACATACGAAAAAAGTCTACTGCCACTTGGATCCAGCGTTTGCACAAATTAAGTGTTTAGTTACAATTCCTGTAAAACTACCCGACTGTGGACATGAGGTAAACACTTTTATTATTGTATTACAGAAAGTTCAGCTATAATATTTCTATTTTTTTTACTTCTACATTATATTACGTAATTTAAGTATGAGAAAAGATGAACCTTTAATAAAAAGAATTCAAATGTGATGGATGATAGATATTTCAAGACTTGTGTGATTAGAAAGAAATATGAAAAAAGAGTTTCTAATGAGCTGAACAGCTGGGAAATATAAAAAAAATACATATAAGGCCTCACTCAAGTAAGATAAGTAGGTAAAGTAGAAGCTATATCTCCACAAAACAAAGGGAATTAAAAAAAAAGAAGCGCAAAATTAAAGGAAGAGGGAAAATTGAGTTCGTTGGAAATTCGATTTTTTCGTATGATATACGAAGAAAATTAAGCATATAAAGTTAGTTGTAATATGGTATCATATCGGAATGGCAAGAGACGAACTGGAAAAGCTCGGCTAACCTTTAAAAACACTGTGGCTTTGATACTGGGGAAGACCATCACTTTCTTGAATTAGTCCAGCTAATGGAATTTTACAGTATTTACAATAAATTGATAACAATGCAAGGATACTATATTTTTTAATTCTTATGCATTTCGTTAAGTATAATTTCGATAAAGTGTACGAGTATTTTTATTTGAATTTTAATCCTAACCTATGTCGGTTTACTTGGAATCTTAAAAATGTGATGGAATGCCACGTTTGTTAGTAAAATATGAATTTTGCCACCTTTGTTATTAGGCCCCTGATATATAAAATTGCGAGTGAAAGAAAGTGAAGTTAAAAGTGTGAATCTATTTTTTTACAGATACAGAAGCCTTGCTACATGGACATAAACAAAGTTAAATGTCCAATTCCCTGCGAAATGCGTATTGAAAACTGTGGACATTCTTGTACACGCAGTTGCCATGTGAATGACGATCCTGATCATCTCAAAGTAATAATAAAATTTATATAATGTATAAATATTTTATATAATGCTTGACTATTTTCTTTCTCCGTTTTCATAAGACAAAGCACGACGTACGTTGATTTTCGCTACTCAAATTACTAGAGCGCAGTCTCGATTTTGAAATAATAGTATAATTGCATTTTAATTTTTTATTTTTTTTTAAAGGAAATATGTACTCTTTATTTGCTTAGATCTAATAGAAAAAATTATCAAATACATTTTAGTACTCCTGTTCAAAACCTTGCACCAAGCGCAAGAAAGGATGCACGTCGAATATTGAAGAAGAACATAGTTTACATCAATGCAACAAAAAATGTTATGAAACTTGTGAAGAATGCATAGTTGAAGTAAGTTTTACATTTAATTGTAGTGTCAAGTATCTATATATTACATTTTGTTATACATATACCAATTTGTATTGAATATGCAAACAATATTGGAAATGGTATTCATTACTTTGTTTTGCAGGTACTTAAGAAACGAAAATTGTGCAAACATAAGGAACGAGTCCCTTGTTCAAGTAGCCCAGATGAGAGGCGGCCTTGCCTTAAAAAATGTGCTAAGAAACTCGAGTGTGGACACTTTTGTTTGAAAAAATGTCATGAAATATGTGACTGTATGCAAAAGGCAAGCTTATAGTTATAATAGATTTAAATTAACACTTACGTTATACAACTAAAAAGTTCAACAACTCTGTATTCTATCTTTCATATAATATAGTACAATGAGAAGAAACTTCTTAGCAGTGCTGTGCCGGGCATATCGCGTTGCAGAGAGAGGAGTTTGGAGGGTGCCTGGGAGTGCCCAAGTGTAGGTTTAAGGGGTCTCTTTAAAATGCGCATTGACGTTCATCTCCACTTTCCGCGCTCCTCTCTCTACCTAACCAAATTTGAAAAGATCTTACTAATGCCGCCTTCAAAATACGTGCTAGAAATGAAGTGATAATAGTTCTAGACAGGCCGAGATCTTTTAGTAGATTACAGAGAGATTTCGCTGTTAAACCTCTATCTCTATATTTAAAATATTTAGAAATAACCCTATTGGGTTGAGGTGTCCGCCGAACTCGCTAGCCCTAGGCTTTAGTGTTTTTATGACATTAGCATCTAATTTGTCCAAGAGGTTTTATTGATGTCATATACGAGGAAAGGCCAATTAAGACGTGACGTTAAATAATTGTCGTACATCCAAGCGTTTTTGATATTACTAATCGGTTAATGTCTACCTTCTCAAGATCACTTAAAAAGCTGTCGACAATTATATTCAAAGATGGAATGCGGCCCTCGTGATCTATTTTTTTGCCGAGAAATTTAAAAGGTGTCGCTTTGTTAATAGTAGAAATACTGTGATCGCCATTTTTAAATCCCGGATCGTATGAGGTATAAATCAAATCAAATGATATTTCTTCTTCCCATACATAAGAAATGGCATTTACGAAGTTTTATCCTCATTCCCTCCATCGACGTACAGAACTTTTCTACTTCATTTAACAAAACCTGACATTATTTTGGGTTCCTTGTTAGTATCGCGAGATCGTCAGCTAAAGCTACGATAGATTATTAAACTTAAACCGATATCCCAATTTCTTCTCGTAGCTAATAAATGTATCTATTAGAATATTAATACCTACATTAAATATAAACAGAAAAACAGCAACCATGAAATAGACCTTCATTATTGCTTAAAGGTTTTAAATAACCACCTTTTGAAGATATGGGGGAACGGCGGGTAGCCCCGGACACTTTAATTTCTAAGAAACTAAACGCATTATTAAACTAAACGCAACGCAGAAAAAGAGTTATTGTAATATACCGTTACATACCTTTTCTAAAGTATTCTACTTTAAAAATGTTGATTAATAGAATGAATGAATGATCAATAGAAAGTTTGACCGCGGTGCGGACGCTGAGTAAATTAGTCGTGAGAGATTGTTTTATTTTCGCCTAAAAAAAATCATCGCTACTCTGAAATTCTATCAGTAACTATACAATAAGTAAATTTTAAGCTATACAGGGTTTTAGTAAATTTTATATAATTAAAGATTGTAATAGTATTAATAACAATTCTTGTATATTTGGAGTGCTGTATTTAAAAATATTGCATGATAGCGGGCGGGTAGCCGCGGACACTATGCTGCCTGGACACAGTTCTTACTTTTCTTCGAAATGCAATTCGAAATTGATAACGGACGGCAAACGAGCAGAAGGACCACCTGATGGTAAGCCGTTACCTTCGCCCATAGACAACTACAACACCAGAGATGTTGTAGATGCGTAGCCAAACTAGAGGATACAGATGGTAGGGGGGACAATGTAGTAGTCCGCTATCAGAACCACCACATTTTGGAGAAAGGATGGGTGGGAAAGGGGAAAATCTGGCTTACATGCCATCGAACCGGAACACATCATTAGATATTTGGCGGTTCGTCTTTGACATGATAGTGGTCGCGCACGAGCCAGTCGGAGGACGAACCTCCTACCACCTAACTCTACTACTACTTCAAATGGTACCACAATATCTTAAATAAATATTAAAAAATCTTAGAGATTAGAAATGTTAAGTATTTCTGCAACTATAGTAATAGCATAGGTGAAGTACCTATGTTGTTAAATTTCATGAGAGGAAATAGTGAAAGAGGAAAATTAAATGACAGAAACATTTAAAAGCAAAGTTAATATGATTGAATGCAAGTTTTCAGCGAGATGAGTGGCAGAGAGATATGATGTACCACCAAGTTTACTTCACGATTAATGTGGCCCCGAAAGTTCAAAAAAGCGAGAATATAATATTTTCACCATATAAAAAGTGTAAGAAAAACAGAAGGAAAAAAGCAATAAAAAATATTAAATAGAAATACAACAACATGACGGAGCTAAAATGGTTTTAAAAGTAAAGGAAAATATCGAAAATCTTTCTTAGAGAAAAAGAGATTGAATGGATTGTTCGCGAAGAAATATATGATGAAACTCTGAATACCTTGCCAGGAATGCCAAGACTGTGTCTGTGAAGATTGTGTTCATCGGATATTTGTTCTAAATGTATGTTAAAGGCCAAAAATCGGTTGGTCCATCCACAAATAAAGTGTCCGGGGCTACTCGCCATTTTTTTGACGACAAAAAACTAGACATATTTTAAACAGTATATTTTATTGAAAAAATGTGATATTATAATAGTTCAGAGTTTGATTAATATAAATAAAGAATTTCCTAATATTAAATACGAAATAAGACAGAAAAATCCTTTATTTTTATTAGCGTTTCATTTAAGTGTCCGGGGCTACTTCCCCTTTCCCTATTTATATTATATTGTATAAATAAGATTATTTTGTGAAAAAAATAATTTGATCTCATTTTAGGTAGTGAAGACTATACCAGAGTGTGGACATGAAATAAAAGTGGAATGTAAGATTAGGCCCGAACAAAAACTCTGTACAAGTTTGTGCAAAAAAATACTCTCATGCGGCCATCCTTGCCGTCAGTTGTGTAAAGCTATTTGTGATGAAAAAAAATGTACTGAAATAGTTCCTCGACTTTTCGACACCCCGTGTGGCCATAAAGTTTCTTTACCGTGCAACGTTTCGTCTACATTCTTAAGCGGTCAGTATATTTAAATAAAAATATAAGTTTGAGATTACCATTATATTGGCGCAAGCTTTTAAAATAGTTTTTTTTAGCTTTACTCTGTATCCTACATATAGCAGGGTAGGCTATATGTAGGAGTAGTGTTAAAACACTCCGCTTCCGCTTTCCGCCGAATTGAGGCATTGCGTGCTGAGTGGCGGAACTCAATGCTGCGCTCTGCCTTGTTACCAAACCTAGGAAATGAAAAATTCCATTTCCTGGAGTCAGAATAGAACCCACAACCTGTCGCTTTTACAATCGCACGCTTGTGCCTCTACGCCACGACTATTTTAATAGTGAATATGTTTACCTATGGGTAGGGGGGTCGGACGCGGCGTCGCTGATGCAGTACTGCGCGGTGGCGTGCGGCGCGCAGCTGGCGTGCGGCCACGCTTGCTCCGGCACCTGCGCGCGCTGCCTGCGCGGCCGTCTGCACGCGCCCTGCACGCAGCGCTGCACACAAGTCAACATCTGCGGACACGAGTGACTAATACATTTCTACTTCTTTACCTTATATGTATAACGGAACTAAACGTGTAATTTAGAACGAAACTCACACTGTGCGGGTAGACGGTCAAGGAGACCGATATTATAGATTGAAAGGATATCATTACATCACTACACTTGCTACATTTCCACGATAGTTTAACGATCACTAAATCATTAAGCCGAACAGATGTTTTTAATTAAATAACTTGTACACGGTTAATAACACGAATAGTCTAATTTCCCATAAGAAATATCCACCATGTACGGATGGCGTGAAGCTGTTTTCCTCGAAGTCCGGTAGTGAAATGGGGCAGGGGTCAAAATTATATTTAATTCCGAGGCACATTCCCCGAAATGTATGGGCATTTTGAATATCAATGAGCGTTTCGTCAGCAATTAACTTCCTAGCACGTCTCTCAATCGACTCCAAAGCTTGTAATTGGTACTTGGCAGAGCCGACCCATAAGTGAGAGCAGTATTCCATACACGATCTTACTTTCGCTTTGTAGAGTGCAAGAAGATGTTGAAGTGTAAAGTCCTGTGTCATCTTAGATAGGATTGCCTAGTTTCTTGGCAGCCAATTAAGCTCTGGATTACCAAAGCTAAGAGTCAATGAGAGAAGCTCGAGAGCAAGCAAGAAGCTCAAGATGGTCTTTAATCGGAACCGATACATATCGGAAAGAGGGAGACAATTCAATGGCAAAAAAAAAAAATTCAATAAGCGTTAATTCAAGCTAATTATTTATTAAAGAATATTCGTAAAGAGCAGCATCTTTAGATTTTTGCTACATGATAGCCCAGACAGTAAAGTTATCTGGACAATAATTTAGCAGCGATACTACGTGTTTCTGGTGTAAAAAAAAAAAAATTTTTAGCTTGACGCTATAGCAAGGTAGGCAGAAGGAATCTGAAAACTTTCCACAAACCCACTTTCCGTCGAACTGAGGCATTGCGTTTGGAGTGTTGGAACTCAATGCTGCTCTTTATTTTGTTAATGGGAGATGAATGAAAATACATAAATATTATATTTAATATTTTGATACACTGGAGTGGGAACAGAACTCACAACCTGTCGCTTGTGCCTCTGCACCATGACTGGTCTCTATAAAACAATAATATTATATAATTTTATTTACAGCTGCGAGGAACCGTGCAGTCAGGTGTGTCCACCGTGTAATAAGAAGTGCGAAGTGCAATGTGTTCACTCACGGTGCCCTCGCAGCTGCGGCCAACCTTGCGTGCCTTGTAAGGTAAATGAGGCATCTTAACGTAACATATTTACCATTTTTTTTCAGATCAATAATTTTTAACGTTACATACACCGCTAAATAAGATCATTCGAACTTAGCAGAGATGCAATAGCATAGTCCGCGCGCAATTCGAGCGCAACTCTGAAGATGTTCTAGTGTTGTGACAGAGGGGCTATTGAATTATATCGATGGTTTACACGAAAAAACAGTTATACTTCTTATAAATTTTCAGTTTTTTTTTTTGCATTTACTTGGCGTTTAATTCAATCTATTTCCATGAGAAGCCCTAATCGAAACGTTTTTTTAAAACATTCTTCGCCATTTCACTTGCTTGGCGATGAATAAAACACGTTTTATATTACTTGAAGTACTAGAGTCAGTAATTTTTAAAATAATCAAGTATCGATAGACGTGCAAGACTATACATGAGATGTGGGTGTGGGTACGCAGGAGCGCTGCAGCCGGCAGTGCGCGCACGTGCGCTGCGAGCGGCGGTGCGGCTCGGCGTGCGAGGCGGCGGCGTGCGCGCGGCGCTGCCCGGCGCGCCTGGCCTGCGGACACGCGTGCCGCGGGCTGTGCGGCGAGCCCTGCCCCGACATATGCCACATTTGTCGCCCCGAACAGTTCCCTACTGACTTCCTCGGCGACCAGTTCGACGACGATGCCATGTATGCTTTTTTTAAATTATTTATGCTTATATGTGTATTGGATTTGAATTTTGTGTATTGGCTTAAGAAAGGTGCATAGTAGAAGAAATGGATTTATTCCATTTAGAATTTCGAGTGCAATTCGACATTTTTGTGTCTTTTTTACACTCGTAAAAAAAAAGCAATATGTTGTTACATATATGATGTATGCAAACATTACTATCATAGCTAACTTTGATATTTTAATATCCTCTGCGATTAATTTTATATTTATGAATAATAACAATCCTTATCTAGTAACCATCAATTATAAATGTATCTTTTGAAATTCTAATTCCAGGTTTATCGTACTAAAAGATTGTGGTCACGTAATGGAATATGAAACTCTTGAAAGTCTAATGAACAGTAAAAGCGAAGTTATAGCGCTCCCAGCGTGCCCGATTTGTCGCAAACCTATTATAAATACACATCGTTACAAAGATAGAGTTAATCACCAGATAGAAACTGAAATTAATCCTATTAAAGAGCGCGTGTATGGAACAAAAGAACAAATACACCAAACAAAGTTAAATTTGCGTCGAAAACTATCAACTATGTGCGAAACTGCAATATGTGAAGGTAAAACTAAAGATATTCAAAAATATTATTTTCAAATTTTGTTAGGTAGAAAGAGGAGAGCGGCCAGAGCAAGTAAGCGTTAATGCGCATTTTACAATGGTCCCTTAAACCTACATGTAATGTATGCCTACTTACCTATTATATTATGTACGTCAAAGAACACATAAAACAACCATACACTGGCTCAACACTACACCAGCTTCGAGCGCAAACGGATCTTTCGTATCACTCACACGAGTCCCTGACAAGTGCACCCCCTCTACTGGTGTACATGAGACAATGCTATATCTACTGAATAGGTATAAAAACTACACTATACATAGTACGTAAGTCACAGGCACTCTCCAAACTCGTTGGGTGCAATGGGCACACCGATGCACAGTGAATCCATAGATTGCTAAGGTGTTCCTATTCTAAATAATTTAACTATATAACCATAATATATCCTTAACTTATTTATATATTTTTTTCTGCATAATAACAAAATGCACCTAAACTGTTGCTAAGTGCTTAAAGTATTATCTAAAATAAAAAATATATATATTAGGTATACTAAGTGATACATACTAATACATTTTTTATTTCATGGTTATGTATTATTAATAATTGACAGGCTATTTTATTGTGTTGGTCATAAATGTTTTGTTTGCGGCGATTACTTCCGCCACTCGGCACGTAATGCCTCAAATCCGGCGGAAAGTGGGGAACGGAAAGAGAATGGAATGTCTTAACACTAGTTTCTCGGGTTTCCTCAGCCTACGCTGCTATATGCGTGTTACAGCGTGAAGTTAAAAAATATGTTACTACTCTAGTCCTATTCAGAAATAACTACTCTTTTTCTATATTATATATTACATATTCTTTCCTTTGCGGAGTAATCACAGAAAACCTAATATTAAATAAATCATTCTCCACTTTCACATTTTTTTTTGTTAAGAAACTTTCATGGATTGAAAATATTTTGTTTTCAGATTTAGCTTTTCCGACCTGGAAAATTGCTTATAACAAGATATGTCTTTTCGTTAACAGAAAAATGAAACATTCTTTATTACAATTAAATATGTATTTTATACATATTGACATACTAGAATTATTGTCAGAAGTTTACAAAAAGTTTATGTCAACAAATTCAAAACAGTTGCTTGATAATATGAAAGAACTAAATTCTATTATTTGCAACATCCTTATATGTAACTTAGAAAAAATAAGTGAACAACAGCAAAAAGACATAGCAAATGAAATAAAACGCATGAATGCGATTGTGCATCTATCGAAAATGCTTGACCACCCGACTTATGCATCTAGCAAATCACTTCCCGACATACAAAAGGCAGCCAATGATGCCAAAGAAATGATTTTGGGATTCGGTATATTTAATGAAGATACTGCTATGCAGTCTCTGAAAAAATTTCAACAAGCCCTTAAAGTATTTGATACAATTTCAAAGCAAGAACGAGATTTAGTTGTCAAAGCTATCGGCGCTAAAGCTGGGTCATGGTATAAGTGTCCTAACGGCCACTGCTATAACATAGGTGAATGTGGAGGAGCAACAGAAGTTTCCAAATGTATAGAATGTAAGGCTTCTGTCGGAGGCCAGAACCACAAATTACTCAGTAGTAACAGACATGCACCTGAAATAGATCAATCACGTTATGCTGCCTGGTCGCAAGAGGCCAATAACATGGCAAATTTTGATTTAAATAATTTATTTTAAGACTAAATAAATGAAAAAAATACCAATAAAAGACAAATATATGCATGGGCAGAGAATTCATAAGTATGTTTTATACGATATTGATTCTTCTTTTAAAAACTAATGTGTAAAAAATACACATAATACATTCATAACGACATTACTAAGATATTGCATTGATACTATTATTATATGACACTCGTCATTTTTATTCATCTATTTTTATCTTTCTTATATCCTAAAGGATTATATAATTTAATTATTAAGTGCAAATATTTTTGTAAGTTTAATGTTTCTGTTTTTTATGTTTTAATATCATATATTGTAAGTTGTAAGCCATTATGTGAAATATATCCTTTGTTGTAAAAAAAACTTCTTTTAAATTTTGTACTTTACACGTTCCATGTCATTAACATATTTAAAATTGTATGGTTTGAAAAAAACTAAATGAAAAACATAGACGTTATAGAACCGCCAGACTTACCTCATTTATTTATTTATTTAAAGTATGGGGCCTAAATGAGATCCTTGTGGCACACCAGATGTAATGGGAATTTTTTTTGAATTGTATCCGTTAATAGCAACAAAAAACGATCTGTTTTGAACTTATGTTCTAAACCATTTTAACATATTCTTTGATACTCCATTGAATAATAACTTTTGTAAAAACAAACTGTGATATCCGATCAAAAGCTTTACTAAAATCGGTTTATATTGCGTCAACCTGGTAACGACGGTCGAATAGAGTCTATTAGAGTAAATAGTACTACTCTATTATAGTAAATAGTTTTGGTAAATGTTATAAGATTAGTTACAGTCGACCTACCTTTTTTAAATCCGCGCTGGTTAGGACTTATTACAGTTTTAAAATGATAATTAATTATAGGGCATATTAGTGATTCAAAAATCTTGGAAAATTGTGATAAAATCGAAATCGGACGATAGTTATTGACTAACGTTTCCTCTTCGGATTTATATATAGGAACGATTTTGCCTTCTTTCCACAACGTTGGAAACTCCCCGTTTTGCAAAGACTTATTATATATGAGTAATAAGAGCAAAGTAAGATTAGATGCGCAAGAATTAATATAAATAGGGGGTATATTGTCAGGACCAGGGCCTTTTGTAATATCTAGATGTTTAAGCTTGGACATTATGTCGTTAGCAGTGTTTACCATGGGTGGAAATGTTCTCTATATTACATTGTTACTATTGAGCTGTAGTGTTGTAATTTCTGAGCTGGGAGATGCACTTGAGGTTGACGATAGGCCGTCAGAAACAGAGGTGAAATATGCGCCAAAAAAATTACAAATATCCACACCTCCTTTTACAATCGTGTCTTTATATTGCAGTGAAGGCGGGTATAAACTACTGGTGTCTTTTTTATGTTTGACTAAATTGTAAAAATGTAAAAATCTAAAACAAAAATACCATCACAAAATTAAGTGTGTCGCTATTTTAGATGAAAAGCAATATAAAAATGGTAAAATCAACTCATTGCACCCCAGTGCAGTTTTTCTTAGCTTATCCGGCTAGACCCTTTTACTTACCACTCAAGCTAATCAAGCTGATAGCCTTATAACTTTACAGTCTATCTGTAAACTTGCCAATATAAAGAGGCGCAATGACTGCGCCTTACCAATCTTCCAACACATCCTCTGTTTACACATATTGCACAGAAGACTATATAAAAACTAAGAGGAGTGGCTCACCAATGTGTGGTGATAATTTATGTAGCAACTCCATTTGCTCCCGTTACCTTACCCTATTGCAAGCTTCGTGTAGCATTTCCCTCAATTCCTAAGATTCTGTCATCATATTTCTATTCTTCCTATTTTTAGTTTGTCTAAGAGGTGGATACTGAAAGTTTTAGATTTTTGTGCAATTATCGCTTCCAAGTTTAGACACGTGGTGCGGCCGGTCCCCTTTTTTACGAGCAACTACTAGATATATACCCGTTCCCACGTCCACAGATCACACCTTTATAAATACACGCGTGTACATGACTTGGCTTCGAAGACGCTCAGCCACAACGAATACTTGAATCATACTTTTCCCTTCCATTCATTCTCATGTATAAAAATGAATTTGTGAAACTTCGTGTAACGCCTTTAAAACTTCTTACAAAGTTCCTATCGCTCGTCTCTTTCAAGCTTTATTCACTCTCATCTGAACCTCCTTAACCAAATCGGGAGATCCCGAGTTATTAGTTCAAGTCACTTTACACTGTGAATTATTTATCACCAGTAAATTTGTTAGTCTCAGAACAAATAAGCAACTCACATCCAGTTTTCTATCATACTCATAGTAATTCATTTTCTTCTCCTCCCTCATACATTCAACATAGTTTTTTACTCCATCCTCTACTGCCCGCTGTCTCGGATGTGACATGCTGTACGGCAATTCCCAGCATCGCATTCTTTTCCACTTATCACAATCGGAGACGCACCGGTGCACAAATGGAATGTTGCAACCTACTGTAGGCCTAGCGGGCATAGCTACGTGCAATCCTTACATAGTCTACTGTGTTTTATAGTTCAATAAGGTTTGGGCGTTGTGCGCACTTTTATTTTTGACATAATTTTTTAATTAGTTTCTGTTACATAATTATTGGTCAATTTCTAAGACAGCTAACTACTAGTAAAAACTAAAAAGTAAGAACGTAAATAGAGGCACTTATTGTAATTCAGAGAAGAACAATATGTTTGCGAAGCAATCTAAATTATATGTTTTACATAAATATGTTAAAGTCTAGAAAATAAAAAGAACACTGGATGTCAGTGTCTACACACTGAGTATTATAATATTAAATTCTACAATGGAATATTTATCAGTGTAAAGCGCTAGAACAATAAATAAGGTTAATTTTAGTTGTATTAGTGTCATTTAAACAACTAGAACATATTATTAGGCAGCATAGCACAGCAATAAAATCTAAATTTAAATGTCAAATACTTAATGACGTTTGAAAAAATAAAAACATGTCACTTCAGACATTGACATCTTTGATGTTCTTAAATATTTTTGAAGAACGCGAAATTTAACCTAAAGCGATAGTTATTTTAATTGTAAAATATAAACAAATAAATGGAGGAATCGGAAGATATATTCAAAGACAAGGAAAACGGGCCAGTAGATAATGCATGGTCTATGAAAATTCCTAAGTTTACCCAAGATGATAATCCACATGGTTTATTAGAAGAAAGTAAATTCGCTACTTTATTTCCTAAATATCGTGAACAATATTTAAAAGAATGTTGGCCTCTGGTGCAAAAAGTGTTAAAAGAACATCAGATCATAGCTGAACTTGATTTAATAGAGGGAAGTTTAACAGTCAAAACAACGAGGAAAACGTGGGATCCCTATATAATTATTAAGGCTCGGGATTTCATGAAGCTTTTATCAAGAAGTGTTCCTTTTGAACAAGCTGTCAGAGTATTGGAAGACGAAATAGGTTGTGATATTATAAAAATTAATTCATTTGTAAGAAAAAAAGAAACATTTTTAAAACGGCGACAAAGACTAATAGGTCCCAATGGAGTAACATTAAAATCTATCGAATTATTAACAGAGTGCTATGTACTTGTGCAAGGTAACACAGTCTCTGCTGTGGGACCATACAAAGGATTGGTTCAAGTGAGGCGCATCATTGAGGATACAATGAAAAATATTCATCCTATGTACAACATTAAAAGTCTCATGATAAAGAAAGAATTAATGAAAGACCCTAAGCTTAAAAACGAGAGTTGGGATCGTTTTCTACCTAAATTTAAAAGTAAAAATGTTCCAAGAAAACACCCTAAAAATAAAATTAATAAAAAACCTTATACACCTTTCCCACCACCACAACCAGAAAGTAAAGTTGACAAAGAACTGGCTACTGGCGAATATTTCCTTAAAGATGAACAAAAGAGAGCTAAGCGCCGACATGAAAAAGAAGAACAACAAGTGCAAGTCAAGAAAGCAAAACAAGAACTACGCAAAAAGGATTACATTCCCCCTCAAGAAAAGCCGAACAAAGAGCTGAATCTTTCACAAGGACCAACTATAGACATTGACACATTTAAAGCGAAAATGAAGAAAATATCCAAAAAGAAGTAATTCTATAAGAAATAAAAGTTTAGTAAGCATTTTTTCTTATATGTATGTTAAGAAAACTGTTTGGGCATTAATAAAAGATGGGTGTATTTACTGTTTTAAGTACACTTATTTATAATCATTTGCCATCAAAGTTATGTAGTAAAAAATACAACACCTATATATTAATTTACTACATTAATATTTGTTTTCTTATAATTTTTTTTTATTTTATTTACTCAAATAAATAATAAACTAACAAAAAAAATAATATCTTTTTGTACTTTAAATTATAAATGGGTCCTTATTTAGTTTATTTGAACAGGTAATATACATTTCTTGGACGATAAGATATTAAACCCATTATTTCAGTTTTTATATAAAATTGTTCAAAATTCTGAATAATATTAATTAATGGTCGCAGAAAAATAAGTGGTTTCTATATCAATGTGTTATTGAAATAAAGTATAGCAAGTGTCAATCAAGTTTATTTTATTTATACATATATCATAATATGCAAGTACTTAGTACTCACAATTTTTTTAAAGCTTTCAACAATTTCAAAGAAGGTACATTCAAATTTTTTCCAATAGTTGTCTTGCCATTCATAAATGGTTGGAGAATAAGTGGAATATGAATTTTTCCTTTTGAATCTTGATGGGATTCAAGTAAAGTAATAAGCATCCTTGGTATTGCACATGCAGTGCCATTAAGTGTATGTACATAGTTTTCTCTATTATCATCTACATACTTGATGTTAAGTCTTCTAGACTGATAATCAGTACAGTTGCTGCAACTGGAAATTTCACCATAGTTCTTTCGTCCAGGCATCCAAGCTTCAATATCATATTTTCTAAAAAAGAAGTATTGTTAAATCTTTCTTACAATAAATATAATAAAATTTGTCTTTTTATTTGTTATTTGCCATCACATATATTTTTTTTCAGCGTG